>JAOSBM010164387.1:0-23905 GCA_027568955.1 Erythroxylum tenue | reverse complement strand
TAAGAAGATGTCCAAACTAAGAAGATGCACAAAACAAAGATGATGCGCAAAACTAAGAAGATGCACAAAACTAAGAAAATGCGCAAAACAAAAAAGGTACACAAAACTAAGAAGATGCACAAAACTAAAAAGATGCAGAAAACTAAGAAGATGTGCAAAACTAAAAACATGTGCAAAACTAAGAAGATGCGTAAAACTAAGACGACGCACAAAACTAAGAAGATACGCAAAACTAATAACATGCACAAAACTTAGAAGATACGCAAAACTAAGAGGATGCGCAAAACTAAGAAGATGCCCAAAACTAAAAAGATGCGCAAAACTAAGAAGATGTGCAAAACTAAGAAGATGTGCAAAACTAAGAAGAATCGAAAAAAGATGCGCAAAATTAATAAGATGTGAAAAACTAAGAAGATGTGCAAAACTAAGGAGAAGCGAAAAACTAAGAAAATGCGCAAAACTAGGAAGATGGTCAAAACTAAGAATATGCGCAAAATTAAGAAGATACGCGGAGTTAAGAAGACACGCAAAATGAAGATGTGGAAAACTAAGAAGATACCCAAGATAAAGACGATGCACAAAATTAAGAACATGCGCAAAACTAAGAAGATGGGCAAACTAAGAAGCTGCACAAAACTAAGAAGATGTCCACAATTAAGAAGGTGCGTAAAACTAAGAAGATACGCAAAACTAAGAAGATGGGCAAAACTAAGAAGATGGGCAAAACTAAGAAGATGTGTAAAACTAAGAAGATGCCCAAAACAAAGAAGATGCCAAAACTAAGAAGATGCCCAAACTAAGAAGATGCACAAAACTAATAAGATGTGCAAAACTAAGAAGATGCAAAAAACTAAGAAAATGCGCAAAACTAAGATGATACGCAAAACTAAGAAGATATACAAAACTAAGAAGATGCACAAAACTAAAAAGATGGGCAAAATTAAGAAGATGTGCAAAATTAAGATGATGAGCAAAACTAAGAAGATGCACAAAACTAAGAAGATGTGCAAAACTAAGAAGAAGGCCAAACTAAGAAGGTGCGCAAAACTAAGATAATATGCAAAACTAAGAAGATGCACAAAACTAAGTAGATGTGCAAAACTAAGAAGATGCACAAACTAAGAAGAAGGCCAAACTAAGAAGGTGCGCAAAACTAAGATAATATGCAAAACTAAGAAGATGCACAAAACTAAGTAGAAGTGCAAAACTAAGAAGATGCACAAAACTAAGATGATGCGCAAACTAAAAAGATGCACAAAACTAAGAAGATGTGCAAAACTAAAAAGATGCACAAAACTAAGAAGATGTGCAAAATTAAAAAGGAGCACAAAACTAAGAAGATGGGCAAAACTGAGAAGATGCCCAAACAATGAAGTTGCACAAAACTATGTAGATTTGCAAAATTATGAAGATGCGCAAAACTGAGAAGATAGGCAAACTAATAAGTTGTGCAAAACTAAGAAGATACACAAAACTAAGAAGAAACGCAAAACTAATACCAAACTAAGAAGAAGCGCAAAACTAAGAAGATGCCAAAATTAAAAAGATGCACAAAACTAAGACGATGTGAAAAACTAAGAAGATGCACAAAACTAAGAACATGCTCAAAACTAAGAAGATGCACTAAGAAGATGTGCAACACTAAGAAGATGTCCAAACTAAGAAGATGCACAAAACTAAGAAGATGCGCAAAACTAAGAAGATGGGCAAACTAATAAGTTGTGCAAAACTAAGAAGATGCACAAAACTAAGAACAAGCGCAAAACTAATAGGATGCGCAAAACAAAGAAGATGCCCAAACTAAGAAGAAGCGCACAACTAAGAAGATTCCCAAATTAAGAAGATGCACAAAACTAAGAAGATGTGCAAAACTAACAAGATGCACAAAACTAAGAACATGCGCAAAACTAAGAAGATGCGAAAAACTAAGAAAATGTGCAAAACTAAGAAGATGTCCAAACTAAGAAGATGCAGAAAACTAAGATGATGTGCAAAACTAAGAAGATGCACAAAACTAAGAAAATGCGCAAAACTAAAAAGATACGTAAAACTAAGAAGATCCGCGAAACTAAGAAGACGCGCAAAACTAAAAAGATGATGAAAATTAAGAAGATGCACAAAACTAAGAAGATGCAGAAAACTAAGAAGATGTGCAAAACTAAGAAGATGCAGAAAACTAAGAAGATGTGCAAAACTAAGACGACGCACAAAACTAAGAAGATCCGCTAAACTATTAACATGCGCAAAACTTAGAGGATACGTAAAACTAAGAGGATGGGCAAAAGTAAGAAGACGTCCAAAACTAAAAAGATGCGCAAAACTAAGAAGTTGTGCAAAACTAAGAAGAAGCGAAAAAAGATGCGCAAAACTAAGAAGATGTGAAAAACTAAGAAGCGAAAAACTAAGAAAATGCGCAAAACTAAGAATATGCTCAAAACTAAGAATATGCACAAAAGTAAGAATATACCCAAAATAAAGAAGATCGACAAAACTAAGAAGATGCGCAAAACTAAGAAGATGGACAAACCAAGAAGCTGCACAAAACTAAGAAGACGCCCACAACTAAGAAGGTGCCTAAAACTAAGAATATACGCAAAACTAAGAAGATGGGCAAAACTAAGAAGATGTGTAAAACTAAGACGATGCCCAAAACTAAGAAGATGTCAAAAACTAAGAAGATGCGCAAAACTAAAAAGATGCGCAAAACTAAGAACATGTGTAAAAAACTAAGGAAATGCGGGAAACTAAGATGAAGCCTCAAACTAAGAAAAAACACAAAACTAAGAGGATGTGCAAAACTAAGAAGATACGCAAAACTAAGAAGATGCCCAAACTAAGAAGAAGCGCAAAACTAAGAAGATGCGCAAAAATAAGAAGATAGGCAAACTAATAAGATGTGCAAAACTAAGAAGATGCACAACACTAAGAAGAAGCGCAAAACTAAGAAGATGCACAAAACAAAGAAGATGCCAAAATTAAGAAGATGCACAAAACAAAGAAAATGTGAAAAACTAAGAAGATGCACAAAACTAAGAACATGCGCAAAACTAGGAAAATGCGAAAAACTAAGAAGATGCACTAAGAAGATGTGCAATACTAAGAAGATGTCAATACTAAGAAGATGCAAAAAATTAAGAAGATGCGCAAAACTAAGAAGATAGGCAAACTAATAAGTTGTGCAAAACTAAGAAGATGCACAAAACTAAGAACAAGCGCAAAACTAATAAGATGCGCAATACAAAGAAGATGCCCAAACTAAGAAGAAGCGCACAACTAAGAAGATGCCCAAATTAAGAAGATGCACAAAACTAAGAAGATGTGCGAAACTAAGAAGATGCACACAACTAAGAACATGCGCAAAACTAAGAAGCTGAAAAAAAACTAAGAAGATGCACTAAGAAGATGTGTAAAACTAAGAAGATGTCCAAACTAAGAAGATGCACAAAACTAAGATGATGTGCAAAACTAAGAAGATGCACAAAACTAAGAAAATGCGCAAAACTAAAAGGATGCGTAAAACTAAGAAGATGCGCAAAACTAAAATATGCGCAAAACTAAGAAGATGCCCAAAACTTAGAAGATGCATAAAACTAAGAAGATGCACAAAACTAAAAAGATGCGAAAAACTAAGATTATGTGCAAAAACTAAGAAGATGTCCAAACTAAGAAGATGCACAAAACTAAGATGATGTGCAAAACTAAAAAGATGCACAAAACTAAGAAAATGCGAAAAACTAAAAAAATACACAAAACTAAGAAGATGCGCAAAACTAAGAATAAGCGCAAAACTAAAAAGATGAAGAAAACTTAGAAGATGCAGAAAACTACGAAGATGTGCAAAACTAAGAAGATGCGTAAAACTAAGAAGTACAAAACTAAGAAGATGAAGAAGATGCGCAAAACTAAGAATAAACGCAAAACTAAAAAGATGAAGAAAACTAAGAAGATGCGTAAAACTACGAAGATGTGCAAAAATAAGAAGATGCGTAAAACATGCGCAAAACTTAGAAGATATGCAAAACTAAGAGGATGCGCAAAACTAAGAAGACGTAGAAAACTAAGAAGATGTGCAAAACTAAGAAGATGGGCAAAACCAAGAAGATGCGCAAAACTGAGAAGATTAGTAAAACTAAGAAAATGCGCAAAACTAAAAAAGAGGCCCCAAACTAAGAAAAAGCGAAAAACTAAGAAGATGCGCAAAACTAAAAAGATGGGCAAAACTAAGAATATGCACAAAACAAAGAAGATGCGCAAAGCTAAGAAGACGCGCAAAGCTAAGAAGATGTAGAAAACTAAGAAGATACCCAAAACAAAGAAGATGCACAAAAATAAGAAAATGCGCAAAACTAAGAAGATGGGCAAACTAAGAAGCTGCACAAAACTAAGAAGATGCCCACAACTAAGAAGGTGCGTAAAACTAAGAAGATAAGCAAAACTAAGAAGATGGGCAAAACTAAGAATATGTGCAAAACTAAGAAGATGTGTAAAACTATGAAGATGCCCAAAATTAAGAAGATGCCAAAAACTAATAAGATGCGCAAAATTAAAAAGATGCGCAAAATTAAGAAGACCGCGAAACTAAGATGAAGCCTCAAACAAAGAAAAACGTAAAACTAAGAGGATGCGCAAAACTAAGAAGATGCGTAAAACTAAGAAATTGGGCAAACTAAGATGTGCAAAACTAAGAAGATGCGCAAGACTAAAAGAATGCCTAAAACAAAGAAGATGTGTAAAACTAAGAAGATGCTCAAACTAAGAAGATGCACAAAACTAAGAAGATGTGCAAAACTAAGAAGATGCACAAAACTAAGAAGAAGCGCAAAACTAAGAAGATGCGCAAAACTAAGAAGATGCACAAAAATAAGAAGTTGCACTAAGAAGATTTGCAAAACTAAGAAGATGCCCAAATTAAGTAGATGGACAAAACTAAAAAGATGTGTAAAACTAAGAAAATGCAAAAAACTAAGAAAATGCGCAAAACTAAGACGATACGCAAAACAAAGAAGATGCGCAAAACTAAGACGATGCAAAAAACTAAGAAGATGCGCAAAACTAAGAAGATGCGCAAAACTAAGAAGATTGGCAAAACTAAGAAGATGTCCAAACTAAAAAGATTCACAAAACTAAGATGATGTGCAAAACTAAAAAGATGCACAAAACTAAGAAATTGCGCAAAACTAAGAAGATACACAAAACTAAGAAGATGCGCAAAACTAAAAAGAAACGCAAAACTAAAAACATGAAGAAAACTAAGAAGATGCCCAAAACTAAGAAGATGCCCAAAACTAAGAAGATGAATAAAACTGAGAAGAAGCACAAAACTAAGAAGATGCGCAAAACTTAGAACATGCACAAAACTTAGAAGATATGCAAAACTAAGAGGATGCGCAATACTAAAAAGATGTAGAAAACTAAGAAGATTCCCAAATCTAAAAAGATGCGCAAAACTAAGAAGATGCGCAAAACCAAGAAGATGTGCAAAACTAAGAAGATTAGTAAAACTAAGAAGATGCGCAAAACTAAAAAAGAAGCCCAAACTAAGAAGAAGCGAAAAACTAAGAAGATGCGAAAAACTAAGAAAATGCGCAAAACTAGAAATTTGCACAGAACTAAGAAGATGTGCAAAGTTAAGAAGACACGCAGAACAAAGAAGATGTAGAAAACTAAGAAGATACGCGAAACAAAAAAGATGCGCAAAACTAAGAATATGCACAAAACTAAGAAGATGGGAAAACTAAGAAGCTGCACAAAACTAAGAAGATGCCAACAACTAAGAAGGTGCGTAAAACTAAGAAGATACGCAAAACTAAGAAGATGGGCAAAACTAAGACGGTGTGCAAAGCTAAGAAGATGCCAAAAACTAAAAAGATGCCAAAAACTAATAAGATGCGCAAAACTAAAAAGATGCACAAGATTAAGAAGATGTGTAAAACTAAGATGAGCTTTAAGAAGAAGCCTCAAACTAAGAAAAAACGCAAAACTAAGAGGATGCGCAAAACTAAGAAGATGCGGAAAACTAAGAAGTTGGGCAAACTAAGAAGATGTGCAAAACTAAGAAGATATGCAAAACTAAGAAGATGCGCAAAACTAAGAGGATGCATAAACTCAGAAGATGTGCAAAACTAAGAAGATGCTCAAACTAAGAAGATGCACAAAACTAAGAAGATGTGCAAAACTAAAAAGATGGGTCAAACCAAGAAGATGCGAAAAACTAAGAAGATTAGTAAAACTAAGAAGATGCGCAAAACTAAAAAAGAAGCCCTAAACCAGGAAGAACCGAAAAACTAAGAAGATGCGCAAAACTAAGAAGATGGGCAAAGTTAAGAAGACGCGCAAAACAAAGAAGATGTAAAAAACTAAGAAGATACCCAAAACAAAGAAGATGCACAAAATTAAGAGTATGCGCAAAACTAAGAAGATAGGCAAACTAAGAAGCTGCACAAAACTAAGAAGATGCCCACAACTAAGAAGGTGCGTAAAACTAATAAGATACGCAAAGCTAAGAAGATGTGCAAAACTAAGAAGATGTGCAAAACAAAGAAGATGCCCAAAACTAAGAAGATGCCAAAAACTAATAAGATGCGTAAAACTAAAAAGATGCGCAAAACTAAGAATATGTGTAAAACTAAAAGATGCGCGAAACTAAGAAGAAGCCTCAAACTAAAAAAAACACAAAACTAAGAATATGCGCAAAACTAAGAAGTTGGGCAAACTAGGAAGATGTGCAAAACTAAGAAGATATGCAAAACTAAGAAGATGCGCAAAATTAGGAGGATACCCAAAACTAAGAAGATGTGAAAAACTAAGAAGATACTCAAACTAAGAAGATGCACAAAACTAAGAAGATGAGCAAAACTAAGAAGATGCACAAAACTAAGAAGAAGCGCAAAACTAAGAAGATGTGCAAAACTAAGAAGATGCACAAAACTAAGAAGAAGCGCTAAGAAGATGTTCAAAACTAAGAAGATGCCCAAACTAAGAAGATGCACAAAAATAAAAAGATGTGCAAAAGTAAGAAGATGCAAAAAACAAAGAAAATGCGCAAAACTAAGACGATACGCAAAACTAAGAAGATGCGCAAAACTAAGAAGATGGGAAAAACTAAGAAGAGGCACAAAACTAAGAAGATTCCCAAACTAAGAAGATGCGGAAAACTAAGATAATGTGCAAAACTAAGAAGATGCCCAACTAAGAAGAAGCGTAAAACTAAGTTGATGTGCAAAACTAAGAAGATGCACACAACTAAGAAGATGCGCAAAACTTAGAACATGCGCAAAACTTAGAAAATATGCAAAACTAAGAGGATGCGCAAAACTAAGAAAATGTAGAAAACTAACAAGATGCCCAAAACTAAAAAGGTGAGCAAAACTAAGAATATGCGCAAAACTAAGAAGTTGGGCAAATTAAGAATATGTGGAAAACTAAGAAGATATACAAAACTAAGAAGTTGCACAAAATTAGGAGGATGCCCAAAACTAAGAAGATGTGCAAAACTAAGAAGATACTCAAACTAAGAAGATGCACAAAACTAAGAAGATGTGGAAAACTAAGAAGATGCACAAAACTAAGAAGAAGCGCAAAACTAAGAACATGTGCAAAACTAAGAAGATGCACAAAACTTAGAAGATGGGCAAAACTAAGAAGAGGCACAAAACTAAGAAGATGCCCAAACTAAGAAGATGCGGAAAACTAAGATAATGCACAAAACTAAGAAGATGCCCAACTAAGAAGAAGCGCAAAACTAAATAGATGAGCAAAACTAAGAAGATGCACAAAACTATGAAGATGCACACAAGTAAGAAGATGCGCAAAACTTAGAACATGCGCAAAACTTAGAAGATATGTAAAACTAAGAGGATGCGCAAAACTAAGAAGATGTAGAAAACTAAGAAGATGCCCAAAACTAAAAAAATGCGCAAAACTAAGAAGATGTGCAAAACTAAGAAGATGTGCAAAACTAAGAAGATGGGCAAAACCAAGAAGATGCGCAAAACTAAGAAGATTAGTAAAACTATGAAGATGCGCAAAACTAAAAAAGAAGCCCAAAACAAGAAGAAGCGAAAAACTAAGAAGATGGGCAAAGTTAAGCTGACGCGCAAAACAAAGAAGATGTAAAAAACTAAGAAGATACCCAAAACAAAGAAGATGCACAAAACTAAGAGTATGCGCAAAAATAAGAAGATGGGCAAACTAAGAAGTTGCACCAAACTAAGAAGATGCCCACAACTAAGATGGTGCGTAAAATTAATAAGATACGCAAAGCTAAGAAGATCTGCAAAACTGAGATGATGTGCAAAACAAAGAAGATGCCCAAAACTAAGAAGATGCCAAAAACTAATAAGATGCGCAAAACTAAAAAGATGCGCAAAACTAAGAATATGTGTAAAACTAAAAGATGCGCTAAACTAAGAAGAAGCGTCAAACAAAAAAAACACAAAACTAAGAATATGCGCAAAACTAAGAAGTTGGGCAAACTAAGAAGATGTGCAAAACTAAGAAGATATGCAAAACTAAGAAGATGCGCAAAATTAGGAGGATGCCCAAAACTAAGAAGATGTGCAAAACTAAGAAGATACTCAAACTAAGAAGATGAACAAAACTAAGAAGATGTGCAAAACTAAGAAGATGCACAAAACTAAGAAGAAGCGCAAAACTAAGAAGATGTGCAAAATTAAGAAGATGCACAAAACTAAGAAGAAGCGCTAAGAAGATTTGCAAAACTAAGAAGATGCCCAAACTAAGAAGATGCACAAACCTAAAAAGATGTGCAAAACTAAGAAGATGCAAACAACTAAGAAAATGCGCAAAACTGAGACGATACGCAAAACTAAGAAGATGCGCAAAACTAAGAAGATGGGCAAAACTAAGAAGAGGCACAAAACTAAGAAGATGCCCAAACTAAGAGGATGCGGAAAACTAAGATAATGTGCAAAACTAAGAAGATGCCCAACTAAGAAGAAGCGTAAAACTAAGTAGATGTGCAAAACTAAGAAGATACACAAAACTATGAAGATGCACACAACTAAGAAGATGCGCAAAACTAAAAAGATCTACAAAACTAAGAAGATGCGTAAAATTAAAAAGGTGCACAAAACTAAGAAGATGGGCAAAACTGAGAAGATGCCCAAACAAAGAAGATGCACAAAACTAGGTACATGTGCAAAACTATGAAGATGCGGAAAACTAAGTAGATGTGCAAAACTAAGAACATAGGCAAACTAATAAGATGCGCAAAACTAAGAAGATGCGCAAAACAAAGAAGATGCCCAAACTAAGAAGAAGCGCGAAGATACCAATTTATTAAGATGCACAAAACTAAGAAGATGTGCAAAACTAATAAGATGCACAAAACTAAAATATGCGCAAAACTATGAAGATGCTTAAAACTAACAAGATGTGCAAAACTAAAATATGGGCAAAACTAAGAAGATGCCCAAAACTTAGAAAATGCATAAAACAAAGAAGATGCACAAAACTAAGAAGATGTGAAAAATTAAGAAGTTGTGCAAAACAAAGAAGATGTCTAAACTAAGAAGACGCACAAAACTAAGATGATATCAAAACTAAAAAGATGCACAAAACTAAGAAAATGTTCAAAACTAAAAAGATACACAAAACTAAGAAGATGCGCAAAACTTAGAAGAAGCGCAAAACTAAAAAGATGAAGAAAACTAAGAAGATGCCTAAAACTAAGAAGATGCAGAAAACTAAGACGATGTGCAAAACTAAGAAGATTCATCAAACTAAGAAGATATACAAAACTAAGAAGATGCACAAAACTTAGAACATGCGCAAAACTAAGAAGATGCGCAAAACTAAGAAGATTAGTAAAACTAAGAAGATGCGCAAAACTAAAAAAGAAGCCCCAAACTAAGAAGAAGCGAAAAACTAAGAAGATGGGCAAAACTAAGAAGATGGGCAAAACTAAAAATATGAACAAAACTAAGAAGATGTGAAAAGTTAAGAAGACGCGCAAAATAAAGAAGATGTAGAAAACTAAGAACATACCCAAAACAAATAAGATGCACAAAACTAAGAAGATGAGCAAACTAAGAAGCTGCACAAAACTAAGAAGATGCCAACAACTAAGAAGGTACGTAAAACTAAGAAGATACGCAAAACTAAGAACATGGGCAAAACTAAGAAGATTTGCAAAACTAAGAAGATGTGTAAAACTAAGAAGATGCCAAAAACTAAGAAGATACCAAAAAATAAGAAGATGCCAAAAACTAATAAGATGCATAAAACTAAAAAGATACGCAAAACTAAGAAGATGTGTAAAACTAAAATATGCGCGAAACTAAGAAGTTGGGCAAACTAAGAAGATGTGCAAAACTAAGAAGATATGCAAAACTAAGAAGATACGCAAAACTAAGAGGATGCCCAAAACTAAGAAGATGTGCAAAACTAAGAAGATGCACAAAACTAAGAAGATGTGCAAAACTAAGAAGATGCACAAAACTAAGAAGAAGCGCAAAACTAAGAACATGTGCCAAACAAAGAAGATGGACAAAAGTAAGAAGAAGCGCTAAGAAGATATGCAAAACTAAGAAGATGCCCAAACTAAGAAGATGCACAAAACTAAAAAGATGTGCAAAACTAAGAAAAAGCAAAAAAACTAAGAAGATACGCAAAACTAAGACGATACGCAAAACTTGGAAGAAAATGCGCAAAACTAAGACGATACATAAACTAAGAAGTTGCACAAAACTTAGAAGATGCCAACAACTAAGAAGGTGCGTAAAACTAAGAAGATACGCAAAACTAAGAAGATGGGCAAAACTAAGAAGATGTGCAAAACTAAGAAGATGTGTAAAACTAAGAAGACGCCCAAAACTAAGAAGATGCCAAAAACTAATAAGATGCGCAAAATTAAGAAATTGTGTAAAACTAAGAAGATGCGCGAAACTAAGAAGAAGCCTCAAACTAAGAATAAACGCAAAACTAAGAGGATGCGCAAAACTAAGAAGATGCGCAAAACTAAGAAGTTGGGCAAACTAAGAAGATGTGCAAAACTAAGAAGATATGCAAAACTAAGAAGATGCGCAAAACTAAAAGGATGCCCAAAACTAAGAAGATTTGCAAAACTAAGAAGATGCTGAAACTAAGAAGATGCACAAAATTAAGATGTGCAAAACTAAGAAGTTGCACAAAACTAAGAAGCGCAAAACTAAGAAGATGTGCAAAACTAAGAAGATGCACAAAACTAAGAAGTTGCACTAAGAAGATGTGCAAAACTAAGAAGATGCCCAAACTAAGTAGATGCACAAAACTAAAAAGATGTGCAAAACTAAGAAGATGGAAAAAAAACTAAGAAAATGTGTAAAACTAAGACAATTCGCAAAACTAAGAAGTTGCGCAAAACTAAGACGATGAAAAAAACTAAAAAGACGCGCAAAACTAAGAAGATGCGCAAAACTAAGAAGATGGGCAAAACTAAGAAGATGTCCAAACTAAGAAGACGCACAAAACTAAGATGATGTGCAAAACAAAAAAGATGCACAAAACTAAGAAAATGCGCAAAACTAAAAAGATACACAAAACTAAGAAGATGCGCAAAACTAAGAAGAAGTCAAAACTAAAAAGATGAAGAAAACTAAGAAGATGCCCAAAACTAAGAAGATGCAGAAAACTAAGAAGATGTGCAAAACTAAGAAGATGCGTAAAACTAAGTAGAAGTACAAAACTAAGAAGATGCGTAAAACTTAGAACATGCACAAAACTTAGAAGATATGCAAAACTAAGAGGATGCTTAAAACTAAGAAAATGTAGAAAACTAAGAAAATGCCCAAAACTAAAAAGATGCGCAAAACTAATAAGATGTGCAAAACTAAGAAGATGTGCAAAACTAAGAAGATGGGCAAAACCAAGAAGATGCGCAAAACTAAGAAGATTAGTAAAATTAAGAAGATGCGCAAAACTAAAAAAGAAGCCCCAAACTAAGAAGAAGCGAAAAACTAAGAAGATACGCAAAACTAAGAAGATGCGCAAAACTAAGAATATGCACAAAACTAAGAAGATACGCAAAACTAAGAAGATACGCAAAACTAAGAAGATGGGCAAAACTAAGAAGATGTGCAAAACTAAGAAGATGTGTAAAACTAAGAAGATTCCAAAAACTAAGAAGATGCCAAAAACTAATAAGATGCGAAAAACTAAAAAGATGCGCAAAATTAAGAAGATGTGTAAAACTAAGAAGATGCGCGAAACTAAGAAAAAGCCTCAAACTAAGAAAAAACGCAAAACTAAGAGGATGCGCAAAACTAAGAAGATGGGCAAACTAAGAAGATGTGCAAAACTAAGAAGATATGCCAAACTAAGAAGATGCGCGAAACTAAGAGGATGCCCAAAACTAAGAAGATGTGTAAAACTAAGAAGATGCTCAAACTAAGAAGATGCACAAAACTAAGAAGATGTGCAAAACTAAGAAGTTCACAAAACTAAGAAGAAGGGCAAAACTAAGAAGATTTGCAAAACTAAGAAGATGCACAAAACTAAGAAGTTGCACTAAGAAGATGTTCAAAACTAAGAAGATGCCCAAACTAAGTAGATGCACAAAACAAAAAAGATATGCAAAACTAAGAAGATGCGAAAAACTAAGAAAATGCGCAAAACTAAGACGATATGCAAAACTAAGAAGATGCGCAAAACTAAGTCGATGCAAAAAACTAAGAAGATGCGCAAAACTAAGAAGATGCGCAAAACTAAGATGGTGGGCAAAACTAAGAAGATGTCCAAACTAAGAAGAAGCACAAAACTAAGATGATGTGCAAAACTAAAAAGATGCACAAAACTAAGAAAATGCGCAAAACTAAAAAGATACACAAAACAAAGAAGATGCGCAAAACTGAGAAGAAGCGCAAAACTAAAAAGATGAAGAAAACTAAGAAGATGCCCAAAACTAAGAAGATGCAGAAAACTAAGAAGATGGGCAAACTAAGAAGATGCACAAAACTAAAAAAATGACCCAAACTAAGACGATGGAAAAAACTAAAAATGTGCAAAACTTGGAAGATTAACCAAACTAAGAAGATGCGTAAAACTAAGAAGAAGTACAAAACTAAGAAAATGCGCAAAACTTAGAACATGCGCAAAACTTAGAAGATATGCTAAACTAAGAGAATGCGCAAAACTAAGAAGATGTAGAAAACTAAGAAGATGCCCAAAACTAAGAAGATGTGCAAAACTGAGAAGATGTGCAAAACTAAGAAGATGGGCAAAACCAAGAAGATGCGCAAAACTAAGAAGATTAGTAAAACTAAGAAGATGCGCAAAACTAAAAAAGAAGCCCTAAACTAAGAAGAAGCGAAAAACTAAGAAGATGCGCAAAACTAAGAAGATGGGTAAAGTTAAGAAGACGCGCAAAAAAAAAGAAGATGTAGAAAACTAAGAAGATACCCAAAATAAAGAAGATGCACAAAACTAAGAATACGCGCAAAAGTAAGAAGATGGGCAAACTAAGAAGCTGCACAAAACTAAGAGGATGCCCACAACTAAGAAGGTGCGTAAAACAAATAAGATACGCAAAGCTAAGAAGATGGGGCAAAACTAAGAAGATATGCAAAACTAAGAAGATGTGTAAAACAAAGAAGATGCCCAAAACTAAGAAGATACCAAAAACTAAGAAAATGCCAAAAACTAATAAGATGCGTAAAACTAAAAAGATGTACAAAACTAAGAAGATGTGTAAAACTAAAAGATGCGCGGAACTAAGAAGAAGACTCAAACTAAAAAAACGCAAAACTAAGAATATACGCAAAACTAAGAAGTTGGGCAAACTAAGAAGATGTGCAAAACTAAGAAGATATGCAAAACTAAGAAGATGGGCAAAACCAAGATGATGGGCAAAACTAAGAAGATGGGCAAAACTAAGAATATGCACAAAACTAAAAAGATGCGCAAAGTTAAGAAGATGCGCAAAACTAAGTAGATGTTCAAAACTAAGAAGATGCACAAAACTATGAAGATACACGCACCTAAGAAGATGCGCAAAACTAAAAAGATTCACAAAACAAAGAAGATGCGTAAAATTAAAAAGGTGCACAAAACTAAGAAGATGGGCAAAACTGAGAAGATGCCCAAACAAAGAAGATGCACAAAACTAAGTAGATGTGCAAAATTATAAAGATGCGGAAAACTAAGAAGATGCGCAAAACTAAGAAGATAGGCAAACTAATAAGATGTGCAAAACTAAGAAGATGCACAAAACTAAGAAGAAGCGCAAAATTAAGAACATGCGCAAAACTAAGAAGATGCCCAAACTGAGAAGAAGGGCAAAAGTAAGAAGATACCAAATTAAGAAGATGCACAAAACTAAGAAGATGTGCAAAACTAAATAGATACACAAAACTAAGAACATACGCAAAACAAAGAAGATGCGTAAAACTAATAAGATGCGCAAAACTAAAATATACGCAAAACTAAGAAGATGCCCAAAACTTAGAAGATGCATAAAACTAAGAAGATGCACAAAAATAAGAAGATGCGGAAAATTAAGAAGTTGTGCAAAACTAAGAAGATGTCCAAACTAAGAAGGTGCACAAAACTAAGATGATTTGTAAAACTAAAAATATGCACAAAACTAAGAAAATGCGCAAAACTAAAAAGATACGCAAAACTAAGAAGATGCGCAAAACTAAGAAGAAGCGCCAAACTAAAAAGATGAAGAAAACTAAGAAGATGCCTAAAACAAAAAGATGCAGAAAACTAAGAAGATGTGCAAAACGAAGAAGATGCGTAAAACTAAGAAGAAGTACAAAACTAAGAAGATGCGCAAAACTTAGAACATGCGCAAAACTTAGAAGATATGCAAAACTAAGAAGATGTAGAAAACTAAGAAGATGCCCAAAACTAAAAAGATGCGCAAAACTAAGAAGATGTGCAAAACTAAGAAGATGTACAAAACTAAGAAGATGGGAGAAACTAAGAAGATGCGTAAAACTAAGAAGATTAGTTAACTAAGAGGATGCGGAAAACTAAAAAAGAAACCCCAAACTAAGAAGAAGCGAAAAAAATAAGAAGATGCACAAAACTAAGAAGATGGGCAAAACTAAGAATATGCACAAAACTAAGAAGATGCGCAAAGTTAAGAAGACTCGCTAAACAAAGAAGATGTAGAAAACTAAGAAGATACCCAAAAGAAAGAAGATGCACAAAACTAAGAATATGCGCAAAACTAAGAAGATGGGCAAACTAAGAAGTTGCACAAAACTAAGAAGATGCCCACAACTAAGAAGGTGCGTAAAACTAAGAAGATACGCAAAGATAAGAAGATGGGCAAAGCTAAGAAGATGTGCAAAACTAAGAAGATGCCCAAACTAAGAGGATGCGCAAACTAAGAAGATGCCCAAACTAAGAAAAAACGCAAAACTAAGAGGATGCGCAAAACTAAGAAGATGCGCAAAACTAAGAAGTTGGGCAAACTAAGAAGATGTGCAAAACTAAGAAGATATGCATAACTGAGAAGATGCGCAAAACTAAGAGGATGCCCAAAACTAAGAAGATGTGCAAAACTAAGAAGATGCTCAAACTAAGAAGATGCATAAAACTAAGAAGATGTGCAAAACTAGGAAGATGCACAAACCTAAGAAGAAGCGCAAAACTAAGAAGATGTGCAAACCTAAGAAGATGCGCAAAACTAAGAAGTTGCACTAAGAAGCTGTGCAAAACTAAGAAGATGCCCAAACTAAGAAAATACACAAAATTAAAAAGATGTGCAAACCTAAGAAGATGGGCAAAACTAAGATGTTGCACTAAGAAGATGTGCAAAACTAAGAAGATGCCCAAACTAAGAAGATGCACAAAACTAAAAAGATGCGTAAAACTAAGAAGATGCAAAAAACTAAGAAAATCCGCAAAACTAAGACGATACGCAAAATTAAGAAGATGCGCAAAACTAAGACGATGTAAAAAACTAAAAAGATGCACAAAACTAAGAAGATGCGCAAAACTTAGAAGATGGGCAAAACTAAGAAGATGCACAAAACTAAGAAGATGTGCGAAACTAAGAAGATGCCCAAACTAAGAAGATGCAGAAAACTAAGATAATATGCAAAAGTAAGAAGATGCCCAACTAAGAAGAAGCGCAAAACTAAGTAGATGTGCAAAACTAAGAAGATGCACAAAACTATAAAGATGCACACAACTAAGAAGATGCGCAAAACTAAAAAGATCCACAAAACTAAGAAAATTGGTAAAACTGAGAAGATGCCCAAATAAAGAAAATGCACAAAACTAAGTTGATGTGCAAAACTATGAAGATGTGAAAAAATAAGAAGATGCGCAAAACTAAGAAGATAGGCAAACTAATAAGATGTGCAAAACTAAGAAGATGTGCAATACTAAGAAGATGCACAAAACAAAGAAGAAGCGCAAAACTAAGAAGATGTGGAAAACAAAGAAGATGGCCAAACTAAGAAGAAGCGCAAAAGTAAGAAGTTACCAAATTAAGAAGATGCACAAAACTAAGAAGATGTTCAAAACTAATAAGATGCACAAAACTAAGAACATACGCAAAACTAAGAAGATGCGTAAAACTAAGAAGATGTGCAAAACTAAGAAGATGCCCAAAACTTAGAAGATGCATAAAACTAAAAAGATGCACAAAACTAAGAAGATGCGGAAAACTAAGAAGATGCACAAAACTAAGATGATGTGCAAAACTAAAAGATGCACAAAACTAAGAAAATGCGTAAAACTAAAATGATTCACAAAACTAAGGAGATGCGCAAAACATAGAAGAAGCGCAAGACTAAAAAGATGAAGAAAACTAAGAAGATGCCCAAAACTATCAAGATGTGCAAAACTAAGAAGATGCGTAAAACTAAGAAGAAGTACAAAACTAAGAAGATGTGAAAAACTTAGATCATGCGCAAAACCTAGAAGATATGCAAAACTAAGAGGATGCGCAAAACAAAGAAGATGTAAAAAATTGAGAAGATGCCCAAAACTAAAAAGATGCGCAAAACTAAGAAGATGTACAAAACTAAGAAGATGTGCAAAACTAAGAAGATGGGCAAAATCAAGAAGATGGGCAAAACTAAGAAGATGGGCAAAACTAAGAATATGGGCAAAACTAAGAAGATGCGTAAAGTTAAGAAGACGCGCAAAACAAAGAAGATTTAGAAAACTAAGAAGATACCCAAAATAAAGAAGATGCACAAAACTAAGAATATGCGCAAAACGAAGATGAAGGGCAAACTAAGAAGCTGCACAAAACTAAGAAGATGCCCACAACTAAGAAGGTGCGTAAAACTAAGAAAGAAGTCTCAAAGTAAGAAGAAGCGAAAAACTAAGAAGATGGGCAAAACTAAGAAGATGGGCAAAACTAAGAATATGCACAAAATTAAGAAGATGCGTAAAGTTAAGAAGACGCGCAAAACAAAGAAGATTTAGAAAACTAAGAAGATACCCAAAATAAAAAAGATGCACAAAACTAAGAATATGCGCAAAACTAAGAAGATGGGCAAACTAAGAAGCTGCACAAAACTAAGAAGATGCCCACAACTAAGAAGGTGCGTAAAACTAAGAAGATACGCAAAGCTAAGAAGATGGGCAAAACTAAGAAGATGTGCAAAACTAAGAAGATGTGTAAAACTAAGAAGATGCCCAAAACTAAGAAGATGCAAAAAAACTAAGAAGATGCGGAAAACTAAGAAGTTGTGCAAAACTAAGAAGATGCGCAAAACTAAGAAGATGCGCGAAACTAATAAGATGTGCAACACGAAGAAGATGCCCAAAACTAAGAAGATGTGCAAAACTAAGAAAATGCCCAAACTATGAATATGGACAAAACTAAGAAAATGTGCAAAACTAAGAAGATGTGCAAAACTTAGAAGATGCGCAAAACATAAAAGATGCGCAAAACTAAGAAGATGCTCAAAACTAAGAAGATAAGCCAAACCAACAAGATGCGCAAAACTAACAAGATGCTCAGAACATAAAAAAAAACTAAGAAGATGTGTAAAACAAAGAAGATGCCCAAAACTAAGAAGATGCCGAAAACTAAGAAGATGCGCAAAACATAAAAGATGGGAAAAACTAAGATGTGTAAAACTAAGAAGTTGCGCAAAACTAAAAAGAACCCTCAAACTAAAAAAAAAGCACAAAACTAAGAGGATGCGCAAAACTAATAAGATGCAAAAACTAAGAAGATGGGCAAAATTAAGAAGATGTGCAAAACTCAGAAGATATGAAAAACTAAAAAGGTGCGTAAAACTAAGAGGATTCCCAAAACTAAGAAGATGTGCAAAACTAAGAAGAAGCACAAAACTAAGTAGATGTGCAAAACTAAGAAGATGCACAAAACTATGAAGACGCATAAAACTAAGAAGATGCGCAAAACTTAGAAGATGGGCAAACTAAGAAGATGTGCAAAACTAAGAAGACGCGCAAAACTAAGAAGTTGTGCAAAATGTTGAAGATGCCCAAAACCAAGAAGATGCCCAAAACTAAGAAGATGCACAAAACTAAGAAGAAGTGCAAAACAAAGAAGATGCGCAAAACTAAGAAGCAACGCAAAACTAAGAAGATACGCAAAACTAAGAAGACGGGCAAAACAAAGAAGATGTAGAAAACTAAGAAGATGCCCAAAACTACGAATATACAAACAACTAAGAAAATGGACAAAACTAAAAAGATGTGCAAAACTTTGAAGATACCCAAAACTAAGAAGATGGGCAATACTAAGAAAATGCGCAAAACTAAGTAGATGCACAAAACTAAGAAGAAACGCAAAACGAAGAAGAAGCGCAAAACTAAAAAGATTCGCAAAACTAAGAAGACGAGCAAAGCTAAGAAGATGCCCAAAACTAAGAAGATACATGAAACTAAGTAGATGGGAAAACTAAGAAGATACGCAAAACTAAGAAGATGCGCAAAACTAAGAAAATGACCGAAACTAAGAAGATGGAAAAAAACTAAAAAGATGTGCAAAACTTTGAAGATTAATAAAACTAAGAACATGCGCAAAACTAAGAAGATAGGCAAAACTATGAAGATGTGCAAAACTAAGAAGATGCGCAAAACTAAGAAGATGCGCAAAACTAAGAACATGTGCAAAACTAAGAAGATGCCCAAAACTAAGAAGATGCGAAAAACTATGAGGATGCACAAAATAAGGAGATGTGCAAACTAAGAAGATGCAAAAAACAAAAAAGATTAAAAAAACTAAGAATATTGGCAAAGTTAAGAAGATGCACAAAACTAAGAAGATGCGCAAAATTGAGAAAATGCACAAAACTAAGAAGATGTGCAAAACTAAAAAGATGCCCAAACTAAGAAGATGCACAAAACTAAGAAGATGTGTAAAACTAAGAAGGTGCACAAAACTAAGAAAATGCACCAAACTAAAAAGATGCACAAAACTAAGAAGATGTGTAAAGCTGAGAAGATGCACAAAACTAAGTAAATGTGCAAAACTAAGAAGATACAAAAAACTATGAAGATGCGTAAAACTAAAAAGATGCACAAAACTAAAAAGATGTGCAAAACTAAGAAGATGCACAAAACTATGAAGATGCACAAAACTAAAAAGATGTGCAAAACTAAGAAGAAGCGAAAACTAAAAAGATGAATAAAACTAAGAAGATGCCCAAAACTAAGAAGATGCAAAAAACTAAGAAGATGTGCAAAACTAAGAAGATGCGTAAAACTAAGTAGAAGTACAAAACTAAGAAGATCCGTAAAACTTAGAACATGCACAAAACTTAGAAGATATGCAAAACTAAGAGGATGCGCAAAACTAAGAAAATGTAGAAAACTAAGAAAATGTCCAAAACTAAAAAGATGCGCAAAACTAAGATGATATGCAAAACTAAGAAGATGTGCATAACTAAGAAGATGGGCAAAACCAAGAAGATGCGCAAAACTAAAAAGATTGGTAAAACTAAGAAGATGCGCAAAACTAAAAAAGAAGCCCCAAACTAAGAAGACGCGAAAAACTAAGAAGATACGCAAAACTAAGAAGATGCTCAAAACTAAGAATATACACAAAACTAAGAAGATGCGTAAAGTTAAGAAGACGCGCAAAACAAAGAAGATGTAGAAAACTAAGAAGATACCCAAAACAAAGAAGATGCACAAAACTAAGAATATGCACAAAACTAAGAAGATGGGCAAACTAAGAAGCTGCACAAAACTAAGAAGATGCCAACAACTAAGAAGGTGCGTAAAACTAAGAAGATACACAAAACTAAGAAGATGGGCAAAACTAAGAAGATGTGCAAAACTAAGAAGATGTGTAAAACTAAGAAGATTCCTAAAACTAAGAAGATGCCAAAAAATAAAAAGATGCGCAAAACTAAAAAGATGCGCAAAATTAAGAAGATGTGTAAAACTAAGACGATGCGCGCAACTAAGAAGAAGCCTCAAACTAAGAAAAAATGCAAAACTTAGAGGATGCGCAAAACTAAGAAGATGCGCAAAACTAAGAAGTTGGGCAAACTAAGATGATGTGCAAAACTAAGAAGATATGCAAAACTAAGAAGATGCTCAAACTAAGAAGATGCACAAAACTAAGAAGATGTGCAAAACTAAGAAGATGCACAAAACTAAGAAGATGTGCAAAACTAAGAATATGTGCAAAACTAAGAAGATGCACAAAACTAAGAAGATGTGCAAAACTAAGAAGATGCCCAAACTAAGTAGATGCACAAAACTAAAAAGATGTGCAAAACTAAGAAGATGCAAAAAACTAAGAAAATGCGCAAAACTAAGACGATACGCAAAACTAAGAAGATGCGCAAAACTAAGACGATGATAAAACTAAGAAGATGTGCAAAACTAAGAAGATGCTCAAAACTAAGAAGATGGGCAAAACTAAGAAGATGTCCAAACTAAGAAGATGCACAAAAATAAGATGATGTGCAAAACTAAAAAGATGCACAAAGCTAAGAAAATGCGCAAAACTAAAAAGATACACAAAACTAAGAAATGCGCAAAACTAAGAAGAAGCGCAAAACTAAAAAAATGAAGAAAATTAAGAAGATGCCCAAAACTAAGAAGATGCAGAAAACTAAGAAGATGTGCAAAACTAAGAAGAAGTAAAAAACTAAGAAGATGCGCAAAACTTAGAACGTGCGCAAAACTTAGAAGATATGCAAAACTAAGAGGATGCGCTTAACTAAGAAGATGTAGAAAACTAAGAAGATACGCAAAACTAAGAAATGCCCAACACTAAGAAGATGCAGAAAACTAAGAAGATGTGCAAAACTAAGAAGATGCCTAAAACTAAGAAGAAGTAAAAAACTAAGAAGATGTACAAAACTAAGAAGATGCTCAAATTAAGAAGATGCACAAAACTAAGAAGATGTGCAAAACTAAGAAGATGCACAAAACTAAGAAGATGCGCAAAACTAAGAATATGTGCAAAACTAAGAAGATGCACAAAACTAAGAAGATGTGCAAAACTAAGAAGATGCCCAAACTAAGTAGATGCACAAAACTAAAAAGATGTGCAAAACTAAGAAGATGCAAAAAACTAAGAAGATGCACAAAACTAAGACGATACGCAAAACTAAGAAGATGTGCAAAACTAAGACGATGCAAAAAACTAAGAAGATGCGCAAAACTAAGAAGATGCTCAAAACTAAGAAGATGGGCAAAACTAAGAAGATGTCCAAACTAAGATGATGTGCAAAACTAAAAAAATGCACAAAACTAAGAAAATGCGCAAAACTAAAAAGATACACAAAACTAAGAAATGCGCAAAACTAAGAAGAAGCGCAAAACTAAAAAAATGAAGAAAATTAAGAAGATGCCCAAAACTAAGAAGATGCAGAAAACTAAGAAGATGTGCAAAACTAAGAAGAAGTAAAAAACTAAGAAGATGCGCAAAACTTAGAACGTGCGCAAAACTTAGAAGATATGCAAAACTAAGAGGATGCGCTTAACTAAGAAGATGTAGAAAACTAAGAAGATGCCCAAAACTAAAAAGATGGGCAAAACTAAGAAGATGTGCAAAACTAAGAAGATGTGCAAAACTAAGAAGATGGGCAAAACCAAGAAGATGCGCAAAACTAAGAAGATTAGTAAAACTAAGAAGATGCGCAAACTAAAAGAGACGCCCTAAACTAAGAAGAAGCGAAAAACTAAGAAGATGGGCAAAACTATGAAGATGGGCAAAGTTAAGAAGACGTGGAAAACAAAGAAGATGTAAAAAACTAGGAAGATACCCAAAACAAAGAAGATGCACAAAACTAAGAATACGCGTAAAACTAAGAAGATGGGCAAACTAAGAAGCTGCACAAAACTAAGAAGATGCCCACAACTAAGAAGCTACGTAAAACTAATAAGATACGCAAAGCTCATAAGATTGGCAAAACTAAGAAGATGTGCAAAACTAGGAAGATGTGTAAAACAAAGAAGATGCCAAAACCTAGAAGATATGCCAAAAACTAATAAGATGCGTAAAACTAAAAAGATGCACAAAACTAAGAAGATGTGTAAAACTAAAAGATGCGCGAAACTAAGAAGAAGCCTCAAACTAAAAAAACCGCAAAACTAAGAATATGCGCAAAACTAAGAAGTTGGGCAAACTAAGAAGATGTGCAAAACTAAGAAGATGCGCAAAACTAAGAGGATGCCCAAAACTAAGAAGATGTGCAAAACTAAGAAGATGCTCAAATTAAGAAGATGCACAAAACTAAGAAGATGTGCAAAACTAAGAAGATGCACAAAACTAAGAAGAAGCGCAAAACTAAGAAGATGTGCAAAACTAAGAAGATGGACAAAAGTAAGAAGAAGTGCTAAGAAGATGCCCAAACTAAGAAGATGCACAAAACTAAAAAGATGTGCAAAACTAAGAAAAAGAAAAAAACTAAGAAAATGCACAAAACTAAGACGATACGCAAAACTTAGAAGATGCGCAAAACTAAGACGATGCAAAAAACTAGGAAGATGCGCAGAACTAAGAAGATGCGCAAAACTAAGAAGATGCACAAAACTAAAAAGATGTGCAAAACTAAGAAGATGCCCAAACTAAAAAGATGCGGAAAACTAAGATAATATGCAAAACTAAGAAGATGCCCAACTAAGAAGAAGCGCAAAACTAAGTAGATATGCAAACTAAGAACATGCTCAAAACTATGAAGATGCACACAACTAAGAAGATGCGCAAAACTAAAAAGATCCACAAAACTAAGAAGATGCGCAATATTAAAAAGGTGCACAAACTAAGAAGATGAGCAAAACTGAGAAGATGCCCAAACAAAGAAGATGCACAAAACTAAGTAGATGTGCAAAACTATGAAGATGCGGAAAACTATGAAGATGCGGAAAACTAAGAAGATAGGCAAACTAATAAGATGTGCAAAACTAATAAGATGTGCAAAACTAAGAAGAAGCGCAAAACTAAGAATATGTGCAAAACAAAGAAGATGCCCAAACTAAGAAGAAGCGCAAAAGTAAGAAGATACCAAATTAAGAAGATTCACAAAACTAAGAAGATGTGCAAAACTAATAAGATGCACAAAACTAAGAACATACGCCAAACGAAGAAGATGCGTAAAACTAATAAGATGCGCAAAACAAAAATATACGCAAAACTAAGAAGATGTCCAAAACTTAGAAGATGCATAAAACTAAGAAGATGCCCAAAACTAAGAAGATGCGGAAAATTAAGAAGTTGTGCAAAACTTAGAAGATGTCCAAATTAAAAAGATGCACAATGCTGGACCTCGCTCCCGAAGCCCGACCATCGGTGCCGAACCCTGGTACTGGAGCCCAACTATCCAAAACAGAATCACAAACGGTGACCGTTGGGCCCGAGTCCCGACCCCCAAGGCTAAACCCAAGGTGATCCGTCGGGACAAACAATAGAAAGAAGTTGCGGAAGCACAAACATATTAAACATCATACATTATCAAAAGGTTTAACAAAGTCGTTAACATGTTATCATCCATAACAA
>JAOSBM010164299.1:0-10961 GCA_027568955.1 Erythroxylum tenue | reverse complement strand
TTATTATTATTATTATTATTATTATTATTATTATTATTATTATTAATGTTAGTTTATTATTATTATTATCATTGCTATTATTATTATTATTATTATTATTATTATTATTATTATTATTAACTTTTATCATCATCATCATCATCATCATCATCATCATCATCATCATCATCATCATCATCATCATCATCATTTGTTAACTTTTTATTCTTATTATTATTAATTATTCTTACTATTATTAATTGTTATTATAAATTTTCTACTAATTATTAATCTTATTATTATTAATTTTTTCAATTATTTTTAATTTGATGATGATGATGATTATTATTGTTATTATTATTATTATTATTTGTTAATTTTGTTATTCTTCCAACATCTACTATATTAAAAGTTAATTTGTAACTATATTTTGCCAAGAGCTTTAACAGCGAAGAACAAGCAAAACCCATTTAAGGAACATGAAACCCAATTGCAGGTCGCGTATTTTATCAAACATAAAGTGGGCAATCTCAAAAACTTGAGTCTCCGTCTCACTAAAGCGTTCATCGACATGTTCTTCCCATTTTGGGTCGCGTCTGAGGATTTGGATGGTGTTATTGAAGAGGATTTCGGGTCGCTTCCTGGTGTGAGTATTTACGTCGGCCGTAGATTATCTTCAGGGAAATTGTAACCTTTATGTTGGTGGAGGTGATCAAAACTTCTAAAAGAACATCACCATGGCGTCAGTTTCTTTCAACTTTCATAGCACAGTTTAAAAGTAAAGTCCTATGGTGTCATTTCTTGAGAAGAGAACAGGATAGAGAGAGATAGTATGGAAAGAGAAAGAGTAAAATTACTTCATGAGGCCTGGCTTTATCGGAGGAGAGCTTGGAGACGATCTCTTGAACGTCGCTGGAAGTAACTATATGGAAAAGCCTAAAGAAAAGGACAGACAAAACAAAAAACCCAGACGAAATTCGTGGCCGCATTGGAGCTTGGCCCTGGATCTACCCCCATCGTCATAAAAATGTTCCAAATCAAGAAACTCACAGAAAATGCATGAGACAAAAATTAATGAAAAATCCTACCAATCGACACAAAACACAAACAAATTTTCATCATCAAAACTTACCTAGAATCTGGAAATCGTAAAACGCTAGAATCAAGAACCGGAGAAGAGAATCACGAACTTGAAGAAGAGCAAGAAGTTTCGGGAGAGAGGCTCAAACTTGAAGAAGTGGAAGAAGTTTCGGAAGAGAAGACAATCACGAACTTGAAGAAGGATAAATTTGTAAGAAGGAACAAATTTCAGATGTCGAAGATGAATAGGTATTCGTGAATTAGATAAAGATGGGTTGTAGTTGGTTTTACCTATTCTTCAAAAATTAAGAATAGACTTTTCAGAAGAACCGGTGTTCCGTGTTCGTTTAGAAACCAAACATGGGTTTAATAATATGGTAGGAATAAGGTGGGAATAGCATAGCTATTCCTTTATACCAAACAGGCTGTAAAGGTTTGTTTATTTGATTCTTTTGACATTTTTTAGTTATTTAATTTCTTCGAAGTAACAGCACCGGAGGCATAACCTGGCCAGTTGAGGCCAGGAGCGCATCGCCGGGTGGGTGCTTCAAAATAGAATGGCAAGTATGAGTGCCTTAATATTATGTTTGTCATTCTTCCAAATTTTCAGGTCAACATTAACAAGCAGAAAAAGGATGCGTTCCAAATTTTAAAACCCGAACTTGAAGTAGATCCTGAAATCAATCGCCATTTTGATCCAAAGATGGGCATTGATAAGAACAAACTTCTTAGACCCAAGCGATTGACTTTTCAGTTTGTGGAGGAAGGAAAATGGTCGAAGGAGGCTGAAATGATCAAACTAAAGGTATTTGCTTAGGTGATTTCAACATTTCCTTAATCTTGATTGCATATTGCTGTTGTACTAATGTTTCAAAGTTTTGGTAATTGTAGAGCCAATTTGGAGAGGAAAGAGCTAAAGATATTAAGGCAAGGCAAGCACTGCATGCAAAAGCTAAAGCTGCTCCTGACGTAAACCCTAATTTGATTGAAGTATCAGAGAGAATTATAACTAAAGAAAAAGCTAAAGACCCGATTCCTGAGATTGAGTGGTGGTAAGTATATATTTGCTTTTGGTGTTGTATCATGCAAATTTGACAGAGGGGCCATTACTGCTGCACTTTTTATTGACTATTGCAAAGTTATTGTTTGTTATTTACATTATGTCATTGATTTTTTTTAGGATATGACTTTTATGATGCCTTTTTCCGACTTGTGGCTTTTCTGCATTTGGTTTTTTTATACTTTCTCCTAGTTTTCCTTAACCACAAATCCTCAAAGTGAAACATAAATGTGGATATATGCACACACCCAAGTTTGACTTGATTTTAGTGCCTGTTAGGGTCTTATTGTAAATTTGTAATCCCAGGAGATTGGAATATTAACTTCCAAGTACTATCATTGCAATAACTTGTAATAGTTTGATGATAATTGAGTCAGTCCAAAATTGGGATTACGTACTCCTACTTTATGAATTGATTTTGTCAAAAATAACTTTCTTTGAATTGCTTGGAATTGAGAGGAATTAGCATGTTGATCTGTCTTATTTTGTGTGACAAACAGACAGGGTACTTCAAATTGACAGTCCCAATTCAAGGCTTTCAAATGCAATTTGAAGTGAAAATATGAAGTTAGGCTGATCATACCTGTTGACTTAGTCATATAAGTTGTGATCAACTTGCAATGTATTTGTATAAACTTGGACTTAGCATGTTATGCGGTGGGGACAAAAGTAAAAGATTCTTCAACCTTTTCCAATCTATTTCAAGGCATTACCTTGTATTTGGGTTCTAGGGAATTATTTTGGTTAGGGCAGTTTCTTGATCAATCAAGTTGAGCTAACTTGTTGAAACAGAGGGTGATTTTTGATGTTTCTTGGGGAGGATTTAAACTTCCACGTGATGATTCGCTTCATCGTATGTTGTCTCCTGCATTGCGACATATGCCTTTTTAAGATCCTCAGTATCTTGAAGTTATGGTATTCAGAGGAAATCTTAATTAATTCTTAGTCCTTTATCAAACTTATGTTTATGATCTCCTTACTTAATGATGTTCTTGACAGGGATATGCCTCTTCTTCCTACCGGTTTTTATGGTGAAATCTGTGATGGTACTGTAACTGAGCGTGAATTGAAGATGGAGAAGATCACAATATATGTAGAACACCCAAAGCCCATTGAATCCCCTGCAGAGCCAGCTCTCCCACCACCACAACCTTTGAAGCTAACTAAGAAGGAGCAGAAGAAGCTGCGTACTCAACGGCGTTTGGCACGGGAGAAAGATAGACAGGAGATGATTAGACAAGGCCTAATTGAACCTCCCAAACCCAAAGTTAAAATGAGCAATTTAATGAAAGTTCTTGGCTGTGAAGCAACACAGGACCCAACTAGACTTGAAAAGGAAATCCGCTCTGCGGCAGCTGAGCGTGAACAAGCTCACATTTATGTTGATTACGAATTACGAAACGGAGGATATAAATTATTTATGTTGATTATGAATTACGAAACGGAGGATACAAACAATCGATTACTACTGATTATAGGAAATGACGTTCCTGCTAAACCTGGGTGAGTCGTGTCAGTCACAATCCAATAGTCTCTTTAATTGAGAGATGACTGAGCCCAGAATCCAAATATAAAAATATCAACTTCGAGTGGGATGGTTGTAATTTTGACACATTCGTAAAAAACGTAGGTAATGATGAAAGCGAAATTCTTTTTGTGTGTGACAGGGAAAGCAAAATCAGACTCTAGAGTACATAGTGTCGTTCGCATCGCTGCAGAGCAGCTTCTCGAGGCTAGCAGGTGGCTCCTGAAGAGTATAGAGGCCCGGGCGAAGGATGACTGCAAGGTGAGCCAATCTGTCCGTGCACTGGTTTCCTTCTCGGCAGACATACTGGAGAAGAGTCTCCCACGAACGTTGGAGACGCTCGCAGATACCTAACACCAAAAAAGAGAGCCCAGTTAGAACAAAATTGGGATCAGGCAGGATACTAATAACCTCCAGCGAGTCAACTTCAACGACGACTCGACGGAATCCAGACGCCCAGGTCAACTGAAGCCCAGAAAGCACACCCCAAAGTTCCGCTTCTAAAGGCGACCCCCGCCCTAGGCTATGTTGAAATCCACCACACCAAATGCCATGACAATCTCGGATTAAGTCGCCAGCGAAAATGGTGCGAGACTTGGAGGAAACGGCACCGTCCGTGTTGACTTTGACCCACCCTACCATGGGTTTAGACCAGCCCACAAGGGTACCGACGGGAACGCCCGGGGTGGGAAAAACACAGGACTCCATAGTGCGAGCGCGAGCGATCCACTCGACATACTCGAGGGTAACACGGGGGCCATTCTCTGGCCAAAGAAAGCCCGCCTCAAAGAGACTGCAGTTCCGCCACAGCCAGAGGAACCAACACGCGACCCCATAGATAGTGGCCCACGCGTGCTGGTACACCCAGTCCTGCTTAGTAAGGTTAGACTGGAACCACAACCCGGCATCAGCCTGGAAGAAACACGTGGAAATCACCTTGCGGGGGAACTGGCGCCACAAGGCTGCGACCCGCGAACAGTCCCGGAGCACATGGATAGTAGATTCAACTTGCCCACAGACCGGGCAGCTATCATCGGTGGTCATATGATGCGCCACACGGTGCTGGTTCGTCAGAAGTTTATGATTGGCCGCAAGCCAGAGGAAAGAACGAATCTTTTGAGGACCAGGCCATTTCCAAATAATCTCCCAAAGCTTCGGAGGAGAACCCCAGGAGCTGCCGACAATCAAGTCATAGGCCGAAGCCACAGTGAAATGCCCATGGGCGGACGGAGCCCACACCAGTCTGCCTGCCACGTCGTCGCGTGCACTTGGGAAGTAGAGGGCTAGCTCAAAGCAGACCGCAGCTGGGAGGTAATGTTGGAATTCCTGCCAAAGCCAACTGCCCCGGTTGTCGGTGAGGTCCGCGACAGTGACGTCCCGAAGACAAGTAGGGATGGGAGAGGTGGCAACCCCAAGGAGAGGGCCCTAGTCAAACAACCAATTATCCAACCACAACAAAACACGCCGCCCATTACCCAGCTCCCATTTGAGGCCCTGACGAACAACTTGGCAAGAGGCAGAGAGCCCCTTCCAGATAATTGAGGCCCCGGGACGAGAAATCGTAAGGGAAATTGGGGAGTCATCGAACTTATACTTGGACCGAAGGACCTTGACCCATAAAACGGTGGGTTTCGTGAGCATAGCCCAACCTAGCTTAGCCAGGAAAGCGTCGTTGGTTGGACGAAGACATCGCAGACCCAACCCTCCAGAGTGCTTAGGTTGGCACACGGAATCCCAAATAACAAGATGCACTTGACGACGTTCTCGGGAGGACCCCCAGATGAAGTCTCGCATAAGCTTCTCCAAGTCATCACACAGCTGACGCGGGATGCGAACCGTCTGCATCATGAAGAGGGAAAGCGCCGAAATGACTGTTTGGGTTAAAGTAACCCTACCAGCCAGCGACAGCAACTTGGTATGCCACCCGGCCAATCTCTGATGGGCCTTGTCAGGAATGTGCTGGTACGTGTGACGGTTGGTCCTCTCGTGGATCAGAGGGACCCCTAAGTACTGGCCCAAGTTATTAGTGCTGGTAACCTGAAGATCGTGGCTAAGCCGCCGCGCAGACTCACGGGGTACATTCTTGGAGAAGAAAATACGGGTCTTAACTTGGCTCACCTGTAACCCGGACGCGCTGCAGAAGGTCTCCAAGGTACTAGAAATGAACCTTGTCTGCGAAGCCTCGGCCTCGGCAAAGAGCACGAGGTCGTTCGCAAAAAACAAATAGGAGAGGGGGGGGCGACGATTCAGCCGGATCGGCTTCCACCAACCACTGCCCACCTCATGCACGATGAGATGCCCCAGGCGCTCCAGACAGAGGACGAACTGATAAGGAGAAAGGGGGTCCCCTTGGCGTAGGCCCCGGGAAGGTCGGAAAGGCTCCGAGAGCGTTCTCTGCCAAGTGATCTGCAGGGAAGTAGTCGTGACGCACTGCATAATGACCCAAATAACCGCCGCAGGGAGCCCAACCTCAATCAGGGTGTCTCGGATGAAGGACCAGCTAAGCCGATCGTACGCTTTCTCCAGGTCCACCTTCATCGCCAAATAACCGTGCGACCGGTCTTCTTCCGCATAGAATGAATGAGCTCCTGATCGATAATGATGTTGTCCGTGATATGCCGACTCGGGATAAAACTGCATTGGGTATCCGCCGTTAAATGGGTCATATGCGCTTTTAAGCGATTCACCAGGACTTTCGAGATGACCTTATAAAGGACATTGCACAGGCTAATCGGTCTGAATTGTGAAACCTGGGTGGGAGAAGGGACCTTCGGAATGAGAACCAGAAGGGTACGATTCAGGTCGAGATCCCAACGTTCCATACGGAAAACATCCTGGATAAAAGACACGATAGACGGCCCAATCTGCCCCCACTAGGACTGGAAGAAGACCGCATTATACCCATCCCCTCCTGGGGCATTGTGAGGACTCATGGCAAAAAGCGCACACCTAATCTCTGCCTCCCGGATAGGAAGAGACAGGTCCTGAACATGCTCCCCAGACAGGGGCGGAAAGGCTCCAGATATAGGAAATGGCGAAGGAGGCTCAGGGTCCGGGGAATAGAGGTCAACAAAATACTACCGGACCATAGCACGCAGAAGAAACGGATCAGTAACGAGGCACCCGGTGGGGTCAGTCAGGCGCTCAATACGAAGCTTCCGCTGCCTGGCCATGGTCACCGTATGGTAGAATCTGGTGTTAAGATCGCCTTGAGAAATCCACTCGCATCGGGCTTTCTGGTGCCAATAGAACTCCTCCTCACACAGGACCTGATGCAACTCTTTGCTCAGCTCATCTTCTAAGGCTAACAAAGAGTCCCGAGGGGCACCCGTCAAGGCCCTCTGGATACCAGCCAGATGAGCAAGAAGCTTCTTCTTCCGAAAGAAAATGTGACCAAACCGGTGCTTGTTCCACAACGAAAGATGATTAGCTAGTTGGGCTAACGTACTACTGGGAGACCCCACCACAGGGGCCCAATGCCGGGCAACCACGCCCGAAAACTCAGAGTGAGTGGTCCAGGCATTCAGGAAATGAAAGGATGAAGCACCGGCAGCACGCGGCGGGGGATAAAAAGTGAAGATCAGCGGCCGGTGATCGGACCCCAGAAAAGGGAGGTGGAGGTTCTCGGTGTGAGGGAAGGCTTGCAGCCATGCCGATGAACCAAACGTTCTATCTAGCCGGGCCTAGACCAAACCTCGATGCCATGTGACCTCGAGCCAATGAAACCTAAATCGTGGAGACCACAACGATGAACCCAATCCTTAAAGCCCCTGCTCACTACGTGGGTCGAGAGGGCCCCACCTCGTTTATCAGACAGCTCCAGCTTGGCATTAAAATCGCCGCCCACGACCCAAGGGCGAGAGATAGAATCACCGATCCAAGATAGCAGAGGCCAGAGGAGGGCGCACGAAGGCTCGTGTGGGCTAGCATAAACGACCGTCAAATCAAAAGAAAGATCACCCTGCGTAACAGTAGTATGCAGGAACTGCTTATGGGCAATAACCACCGAAACGTCAAAATCCGCCTTCCAAAGAAGCCAAATGCCACCCGAGAACCCCTCGGCATCAACACGAAACGAGAAGTCAAAGCCTAGGGAGAGAATAACGTTATGGGCCCGAACACCGCTAATGCGAGGTTCCATCAGGGCCAAAATACCCGGATTGTAGGTGCGAATTTGAGTCCGCAAGATGGTCTTGAACTTCGACCCTCCCGCTCCTTGACAATTCTAGATTAAAATCGACATAAAAAAATGAGGAAGACGAGAACCTACGTCGAAGCATCCGGAATGCTCCTAACTCCCGCCTCCCGTGGCACCCCATCAGGAGTCCCGGGTAACTCCGCCTCAAGTGGGCTCGGGGCTTGGTGGTCGTCAGCCCCGAACGAATCCATAGCGATGTCGGGCGGTTCGGAGGGGGGTAAGGTCGATGGGGCAACGGGCAAATCCGGAGTCTCGACCCCCTCCATGAGGTGGGCCGGCTTCGCCGGCTCCCGCCCCTGAATCGCAAGGATCCTGTGATCATAGACCAGCTCAGAATGAGTCGGAAGAGTAATGGCCAGAGGTCTATCAGCGAGCGTGGGTTTAAAGGGACAGACGTGGGCGGACCCTAAGCCGGGGTTTGGCGCCCGCCAGGCAGACCCCTCTCTACCCGTTTCTGGCTGGTGGTGTTAGCCTCCTTACCTTTGGGGCCCGCAGCAGAGGTACGGGCTCTAGGAGAAGCCCGCGATGGGCCTGCTCCATTGGCAGTCCCAACTAGACTGGGCAGAGAGACCTTCTGCCCAATACCAACCAAACTTTCGGTTGGCCCCAAAGGGGGGGAACTAAAGATCATCTCAGCTACAGTATCAGTGGATTGGAGCACGTTGAAACGGGATCCTCCCGAGGTGCCCCCTGCCTGACGCGTTTCAGCTTGCTTCTGTTCCATCATTGAAGGCCGTTGGTGTCGGCGTTGGACATTGGTCCACGGGCTGTAACCAGCCTCAGGCGTGGCCGCTGGACGGCGCGCAGCCGACTCCGCAGTGCTCCTGGCCACTTGCTCGTCTGCACTCTGGGAGGTCGTCTGGGAAGATTGGTCGTGCGCCGCAGTCGTCCGTCGGGGGCAAGCACTCAGAGGATGTCCGATCATCCCACAGGTGTAGAACACCGGAGGCAGTCCCTCATACTGGATGAGAAGCGTTTCCCCGTCAAGGTCGACGCATGAAGGCAGAGGCAGACCAAGGTCCACTTCGACCGCCAGCCTAGCGAAGCGTCCGCGCTCCGCCTGTAAAAATGCTTCGTCTATCTTCACGGTGGTCCCAACTAAGTCCCCCAACGCCGACAGTATCGTCGGGTGGTACCGAGCGATGGGCAAGTTTGGAATACGGATCCAAACCATGGCACGTGAGACGGTGGCTTGGGCAGGTCGGAAAGCAGGGGACCAACGTTGAACGACGATCACCTGCCCAAACAACGTCCACGGCCCACAGGTAAGAACTTTCATAAAATCATCGTCCAAATGAAACTTGGCTAAGAAAAAATCGTGGTCTAAGTCCACGATTTTAAGAGGACCCCGGGGCTTGCATAAGCTTCGGAGACGAGAGCTCATCACCGTGTAGCTCACCCGGCGGCCCAGAAGTTTCAGAACCATGGCGCGGTCCCATTGATGATCCAGCTTCTGCTTCAGGTTGGCCGAGAGAAAGAGACTACGCCCCTGTTCCCCGATGTCCTTCGTGATATCGCCATCCTCAGCCAGTACCAAGTCATCTTCCGGCCAAGAGGGGGTCGCTGCTGCATCAGCCATGACAGCGTTCCCAGTGACAGCCGCGCTATAGGACACTGGAGGTGGGGGTTGGTCATCGACCCGTTTGCGCGTTCGGCCCTTTTTGGCTAGGTGGCCCTCAGTGTCGAGGGGGTCCATGCAGTGGGGAAGCACTCCGACGAGGCACTCCCTGTAGGACGAGAGAAGAAAACAGAAACCAGCCGGCAACAAACTTCAGCTTTTCTCACACTGTTCACAATTCTCGTTTCTCACACGTCACAACGAATTTAGTAAATTGGAACTATTTCTAACTCTGCGTTGGATCCGATAAGGTAGTCCATAATATCTTTTATTAAATGTAACAGTGATGATGTCATAATATAATAGTGAAATAAATAAATTTGTATTTAATAAATTTACTTGATAACCCGAAAGCACTTCTTATCATATCTTCATCGCATCTTCATTTCTCATTTAGATAACTTAAAACAAAGAACTCGAATTTTCTTAGATCTTCTAACCCATTATTTTTTAGACATTTATACGATTAAGTAGTTGGTGTGTGGAGTCCTCTCTTTGTCTCTCTTTATAGTATCAATCATGATAACATCAAAAGTCCGAATTGTTGATAACGGAGGAAGATAAATTTCATTTTGCCATCAACAGATAGTCCTGGTACCTCAAACCATATTAGTCCACTTAAGCTTCATTTGCCCACCAATGAACAATTTACTTTAGTTATATGTACTTGCCACTTTTAACATAATTTGACATGTATTGTATTATCTAGTGGTATAGTTTACACTACAACAAAAACGATATTTGGCTACGAAACATTTTGTCACTAAATGTCTGGAAATCGTCACTAATAGTAATTAACGACATTTATATTCGTCGCAAAAAAGGTCACCAAATTCCCGTAGCAGAAAACTATAAGTAACGTTTTCACTAATAGTCGCCAATAGTTTTTTCCTACTCTTTATTTTCGTAGCGAAAAATTATTTGTGACGTTTTAAGAAATCATCTTCAATACGTATTGGCTACGTTTAGTTTTCGTAACTAAAAATTAAACGTAGCTAAAAACATTTGACTATGTTTTTATTGTATATAAAAATAAAATATCATTAAATTATAACAACAAAAAGAATATTCTTTGTATACAATATTTTAATTACAACTTTAACAATTCTTATAGACAAAATAATAAATACAGAGACTAGTTTACAAATTATAAATGTTACTAGTTTACAAATTATAAATGTTGATATTACCAAAGAATTACTGTTGGGCCCCGTTTCTGGAACCCAACTACTTTTGAAAAACCCCAAATTAATCATACCTTAACTAGCATCGCTTCATTAATTTTTTTTTCTATATCATTCAAAACAAGTCAATGTCCCATTTGAAATTTATCCCTTACTTAAAACTCAATCGATATGATCCTTCAAATTCGAAAACATTTTTATCAATCACCACTTATCATATCTTTTTTTAATCCAAATTTCGCTTATTAATAAATTGCAACAATTTATATTCGAATTTCATCAATTCAAACGAAAGACTTCTTCCAATACATTTCATT
>JAOSBM010164256.1:0-10966 GCA_027568955.1 Erythroxylum tenue | reverse complement strand
TTCTAAATTTCACCAAAAATACCAAAATATCCTAAATAATACCAAAATTGTCAAAACACATTTTAATCATATTTAACGACCCAATTGTACCCGAAAAATGCCAATGAACTCATGTACAATCATATGAACGTACAAAAATGTGCATGTCACAATTAATTATGAATGATGTGCATTTTTCCTAATTTCTCAAAAATTCTCATAATTCACAATTCTAGCCCTAACATAGGTAACGGGATGTTACAGTTAATCTGCGCTTGAGCTCCTTAAAACTTTTGTGACATTCCTCATTCTAGATAAATTTCTAATTTTTCCTCAATAACTTAGTCATCAGAGTAGCTATCATGGAGAATCCTTCCACAAACCTCTTGTAATAACCTGCCAGACCCAGAAAACTTCTCACCTCTTCACTATCTTGGGTGCATGCCAATTCACCACTGCTTCAACCTTCCTCGGATCAACATGTACACCATCCTTTGAAATCAGAAGTCCAAGGAATATCACCTCATAAAGCCAAAATTCACACTTGTTGAACTTAGCATAAAGCTCCTTCTCCCTCAGTGCTTGCAATACAATCCTGGGATGCTCCTTATGTTCCCTTTCACTCTTGGAATACACTAGAATGTCATCGATAAATACTATGACAAACTGATCCAAATACCCCTTGAAGACCCTATTTATAAGATCCATAAAAACAGCTGGAGCATTGGTCAAACCAAATGGCATGAATAAAAACTCACAATGCCCATATCGAGTCCTGAAGGCTGTCTTGCTTACATCAAACTCCTTGATTCTGAGCTGATGATGGCCTGACCTGAAATTAATCTTAGGGAAGACCCTTGCTCCCTGTAGCTGGTCAAACAGATCATCTATTCGTGGCAAAGGATACTTGTTCTTAATGGTCACCTTGTTAAGTCTTCGATAGTCAATACACATCTGTCATGTTCCATCCTTCTTCTTAACAAACAAAACTGGTGCTCCCTAAGGTGACGAACTCGGCCGAATATATCCCTTGTCTAACAGTTCCTCCAACTATTCCTTAAGCTCCTTCAACTCATTTGGGGCCATTCTATAAGATGGCATCGAAATAGGTGCGGTTCCGAGAATCAAGTCGATGGCAAACTCAATTTCCCTCACCGGTGGCAAACCAGGTAAGTCCTCTGGGAACACATTTGGAAACTCCCTCACAATCAGAAAATCCTCTAACTTCCCTTCATTCACATCGGTATCCACAACATGCGCCAAGAAGGCTTCACACCCCTTTCCCATCATTTTGTCAGTTAGCAAAGCCAAAATAATTCTTGGCGAAGGTGTTTTCCTGTCCCCTCTGAAAATCACCTTCTCACCGTTGCCCAGATCAAATTCCACCTCTTTCAGGCCACAATCCAACTTTGCCAAATATTTTTCCATAGCATCCATTCCCAATATGACATCTAACCCTTTTATGTCTAGAGGTAGCAAGTCCACTACCAGTCTAGATCCATCAATGAAGAGCTCACAATCACTATATACTTGACTGATTTTCACATTCCTCCCTAAAGGAGTACTAACAATCAAAGAGTTGTCCAAAGGCTCGGAATTCACACCATATAATGCTATGCTTGTAGAAATAAAAAAATGTGTGGAACAAGAATCAATTAAAACATATACTGCTGAATCAAATACTTGAGCCATACCCGTGACAACCTTAGGTGCGGCTGCTGCTTCCTCTCTAGTCATGGAAAACAACCTTGCCTCTGCCTAACCCCTTGGCCTCCCTGGAGGAATAGCCTTCTTTGCAGGTCCAGAGCTGCCTACCTCAGTGACTGACTTGGTTCCCACTGTTGTTGCTCTCCTCGGGGCTTGAAACTGTGACCTCTCTTGTCTCGGTACCTGTAGATAATCCCTGATCATATGTCCCTTCTCCCCACATCGAAAACAGGCTCCAAGTAACTTGAAGCACTCTCCTTGGTAAAGTTTCCCACAATGCTCACATTGGGTGTTTGTTTACCTACTCCTTCCTGTGCCTCCCACATTAGAGGCTTGCCCTGATACTGCCTTTACCTTCTTGTTCTTGGTAGAGCCACTGCTTCCCACTTCACTCTATGTGTGATAACTCCTTGTACTCCTCTCAAGCATTGGAGCACTCGTTCCTTTCTTAGAAGACTGCTCCCTGTTCTTCCTCCTCCTGCTTACTTCATTTCTTATATTCTCTAGTTTTTCAGCCTGGAGTGCGGCATCCACTAATTGCTGGTAGTCACATAAATTATGGATCAGGACTTTGATATGTGTTTAATTGTTGATATTTTTAATCATTTACACTTAGCAATTATTGACGTAAAAATGCTTAAGATACTCACTTTAATTCATATTTCATTTTAGGTACAGTTCGGAAGTAAAGAAATTAAAGTGAGTCGAGAGCACCATATATGGGTCATTTTCTTACGATTTGATGATTGAGTATGATCCTAGAAAGGCGAATGTAGTGGCAGATGCCTTAAGCAGAAAATCATCAATAGCCCATGTTCGGACAGTTTATTTGCCTTTGTTGGAAGAGATCGCGAAGCTTAAGATAAGCTTGAAACAGGAGGAACAAAATTGTATTCTTGCTAACTTCAGAGTAAGACCAATACTCAGAGAGAAGGTTAGGGAGCTACATGCACAGGATGCATAATTCAGCAATCTCCGAAATGAAATTCAGAATGGCAAGAAGTCAGAAGAGGTAGTGAGGGATGATGGACTAATGGTTGTAGGAAATAGACTTTGTATCCCGAATGTCAAAGAAGTAAAGGATGAAATACTGGATGAGGCACATAATGCGTCTTATGCCATGCACCCAGGTAGCACCAAGATGCACAGAGATCTGAAAGAACAATTCTGGTGGAAAGGCATGAAGAGGAATGTAGCAGAATATGTGAGCAAGTGTGTAGTGTGTCAGCAAGTCAAGGCTGAGCACCAGGCACGTTCAGGCAACTTAAGGCCATTGTCCATTCCTGAGAGGAAGTGGCAAAGGGTAACCATGGATTTTCTGATGGGTTTACCTAAGACTAGTAGGAAGCATGATGCCATATGGGTCATTATTGATCGATTGACAAAGTCAGCCCATTTCTTGGCAATTAAGCAGACTGACTCTCTTCATGTGCTAACCAAGAAGTACATTAATAAGATAGTGAGATTAAATGGGGTTCCTGATTCTATAGTCTCTGACAGGGATCGATTCACTTCGAGATTCTGGGGAAGCTTGCAAGAGGCTCTCAGAACTAAGTTGAATTTTAGCACGACTTTTTATCCCCGTACAGATGGTCAATCTGAGAGGACCATTCGGACCCTTGAGGGAATGCTCAGGGCTTGTGTGATGGACTTCAAAGGAGCTTGGGATGAACATTTGCCATTGGTCGAATTCGCTTATAATAATTCGTACCACTCAAGCATTTAGATGGCTCCTTATGAAGCATTGTATGAAAGGAGATGTAGAACTCCGATATGCTAGGATGAAGGAGAGAGGAAATTGATAGGGCCAGAGTTGCTTCAAATGACAGTTGATAAGGTTAATCTGGTTAAATAACGACTTAAGGTAGCACAAGATAGAATGAAGAGTTGTACTGATGCACACCGAAAGGAAGTGGAATATGAAATGGGTGAAAAAGTTTTCCTTAAGACATCTCCTTGGAAAGGAGTCATGAGGTTTGGTAAGAAGGGTAAGTTGAGTCCAAGGTATGTGGGACCTTATGAGATTCGTGAGAGGATTGGCCCGTTAGCCTATAGGTTGGCACTACCACCAGAATTGTCACAGATACATGACGTCTTTCGTGTGTCCATGTTGAGGAGATATAGATCGGATCCATCGCACATCATTCAGACCACTGAGGTTCAATTGAGAGATGATCTGAGTTATGAGGAGATTCCAGTGGAGATTTTGGACACCAAGGAAAAGGTCCTCAGGAATAAGACAGTTAAACTGGTCAAAGTTCTATGGAGAAACCATTCTGTGAAAAAGGCCGCATAGGAGTCTTTGGAAGCCATGAAGGAGAAGTATCCACACCTCTTCAACGAATCAGGTAAGGATTTCGAGGACGAAATTTTTTTATGAGGGAGAGAAATGTTGGCCCCTGATTTTTATTATTATTATTATAAGCATGATGAGACAAGTTTTGGAGTGTTGCTAGATTTTTTTATTGGAATTGATTAGCATGTTATTGTGGGTTAGGAAGTATGACATGGGCTAAGGGCTTTGAACTATTAAAGTTGTGGGAGAGTGTAAGGCAAATTTTGGCAAGTCACTTAGGTTTAAAAACCATAGGGCATTAAAGTAAGGGCAAGGTGGATTTTTCTCAATCATTAAGGGTAAAATGGGGAAAAGAAGTGTTGTCTTCTTCCTAAAGAGGGAAGAAACAAAATTGGGAAAGGAAGGAGTGAAATAACGCAAATCAAAGAGAGAGAGAAGAGAGGTTTCGGTGGTTGAGAGGAAAGAAGAGAGTTGAGCTAGGGTTCCATCTTTTCTAAGCCATCTAGAGAGATTTAGGTGTGGTATAAGAAGGAAAAAGGTAGAGGAAGATAAGAGCTTTCTTTTGAACCAAACATTCCTTCGTTTAGTGAAGATTTAAGGTAAGTGGGTCTTAAATCTTTGGAGTTTTGAAAGGTTTTTGGTTCAAAGAGCTTAGAAAAAGTATGGGTATAAGTATTCTAGGGTTAATTTCATGTTTTTGTTGCTTTGGGTTTTCCAATTTGAATTCTATTGATTTTGGAGTTTTTGTCATTGTTGAAGAAAATCAAGAAGGACAAGAGGAGCAAAAGGCGAGGCATATTTTAACAAGCCGTAGTTAAGGACTTCAATGTGGGTTGCATTTTTATGATTTAGTAATAAGCCATTAATGGCTCTTTGAAAAAGTAGAAATAAATGAGTTTCAACTACTTTTAAATGCATGTATTGTTCCTTGAGTGTTTTGAAAATGTGTTGCATATTTGTGTATTATGGAAATGATTTTCAAAAGGTATCAAATCTAAGAAAACAAGTTTCTGGAATATGCCTCTATCGGCATCATGTGTTACAAGTCATGAAATACATGTTATGTAGGTTTGTGGTGGTCCCCTAAGTTAAGTCAAATGTACTTTGACAAAAAGGCTTCTGCCGCCTGCCCGCTAGTGGCATGGAGCTCCTTCATGGACTCCCATAAGTTCACGACTGCGCAAGACCATTTTTGTGAAAATGCATAATACGTTCTGTTTTGGATCCACCCGAACCAATTTGATGTGCCATTGTGTTCATGATATGTTGAAAATAGTGATGCACTCATGTTATGCATTCATGTGAGTTATACCATAAAAATGATTTTTGTAATGATTTTGCTTATTACCGATTATAAAATTGTTACCCACGGGCTTCAAGCTCACCCCGACTTTCCTCCCCACAAGCAGGTGAAGAGTAAGGGATTGAGTAGTCAAGAGCCAAGGGAATCACTCCACTTCTAAATTGTTGTTGTATTTTAAGTTAATCTTGAAACCAAGGCTTTGGTTGCATTTTGAGCAGTTCCTTGTCCAAGTATCTTTTGTATTTGAGATTTTTGAAACATTGATATTTTGGGACTTGAAATGCCCACTAAAGCTTCCTAAAAACTACGATCTTTTGATGCTACTGGTATATGATTTTTGTTCTCTTCCATGATTCGCAAGGTTTCATAAGCGAAAAATTCGTGTACTACCTTCAGGGAAGTTTCTGGGTTGATCTAGGCTGATTTAGGCAAAGTTATCTTCTACAAAGTTGTAGATCTTTCTTTTATCTTTCCAACGGTATATAGTATGAAAATTTTGGACATCTGAACTGAAAGTTATGTCCTTTTTATTGTTCCATCTTGGTTTTGTTCCGTCTTAGTTTTGCTTCCATCTAAAAAATAACGTAATCATTGTCTTAGTATGACGTCAGCATCGTCTCAGTTTTGCTTCCGACTCAAAAATGACATCATCATCATCTTAGTATGACATCAGCTCCTCTGAGTTTGACTGTCTTAGTTTGACCGTTTCAGTTTGACCGTCTTAGTTTGACCGTCTCAGTTACTATTTATCATCACTTTCTGTTCCATTTTATACTCTTCTGATGATGGAATTGGTCTTTAAGGTCTGCATCAAAGTTGTAGATCTTGAATTTCCCTTTCAAACTATATAAAAAACACCTTAATCCAATATCTGTAGGGAAAGTTATGGTAATTTTCCCAACCTTGTATCGTCTGATGACATCACATCGTCTCATAATGATATCACATCGTCTGTTCCATTTTCTACCCTTTCAACGATGTAATTGGTCTTTGAAGTCTTCATAAAAGTTGTATATTTTGAATTATGCTTTCAAACCATATAAAGAAAACCTTAATCTGAAATCTTTAGAGAAAGTTATGGCAATTTTACCAACCTTGTATCGTCTGATGACATCACATCGTCTCATAATGATATCTCATCGTCTGTTCCATTTTCTACCCTTCCATCGATGGAATTGTTCTTTGATTCTTCCTGAAAGTTGTATATCGTGAATTCCTCTTTCAAACCATATAAAGAACACCTTAATATGATATTTTTAAGGAAATTTATGGAAATTTTCCCAACCTTGTATCGTTTGATGACATCACATTGTCTCATAATGATGTCACATTGTCTGTTCCATTTTCTTCCCATCATACGATGGAATTGGTCTTTTAGGTCTTCATGAAAGTTGTAGAACTTAAATTCCTCTTTCAAACCACATAAAGAACACCTTAACATATTTTGGTTTTTTATAGCTAAATGTGTAGCTACACATTTAGCATTGAATTGCTAAATTTAAGATGGTTTTTATCATGCTTTATCATCATTAAATGGAGTAATGATCTTATCATTAAATGGTTTAATGGTTGTCTTTTAATAATGGCATGTAATGTAACCTTGTTATCATTTATTTGATTAAAGAAGGATGAGGTGCATTTGATGTACTCTCTCCCTTCTTTCATCTCATAACCAAAAATGAGAGGGTCTCATTTAGGTTATTGGTCTTTTCATATAGCCATCTTAAAACAAATGAGAAGAAAAGAAAGTTGAATGAGAATGAGAGAAGAAGGTGTTCTTGCATTTTTTGTCTCACTCTCTCCTCTCTTGGATAGCCTGGTCGAAACTTGAATGAGAAGGGTGTCATTTTTGGCTTCTTTCATCTAAGGAAAATCTCTACAAGATTTCTTCTCCTTTTCCACCAAAGGCTCTTGGCAACCAAGTTGTTCAAGGAAAACAAGTGGTAGATCGAATTGGTCGAGGATACAATAATGAGGTGAGGATACATTGACCAGGAGAGCATATAAAAGCGAGAAGTCAAAGCTATAGCAAGGATTCGGTATAATCTCCATCTTATTTTTATGTTAATTATTTTCCTTATACTGTATCAGTATGGATGAAACATGTTGATTTGGTTATGTTGTTTCCGCTGCGTTTTGATTTCGAAAAAAGTTTTGAAATCTACCATTTTAGCCAAATCTTGCATGCTTTTGTTTTTGATCTAACACTAGATTCCTATGGTATGTTATTAGTTGGCCTTAAGCCTAATAGTAACTAATCTTAAGGTTTTTAACCTAATTCCTCAGGTCAAAGTTTATAGGATTGCTTTACCAATTTGTTAATTCATCTATTAGGTTTGACCCTAATCTGAAAGATTTATGTCATCTTATCTCTAAGGTTGTAATGAACTCCTTCTAATTATAGTAGATCTATTCAAACAAGGATTTCTCGATCTCTATATTATGAAATTAGGTTATAATTTAATATTTCAGATCTATCAAATTATAAATAAAAAATGTAATTGGATCACAATATATCAATCAAACCAATTGCATTAATAAAAGAATCAAAACATGTTAAAGTATCAACGTAGGATTAATCTAACCTAGAAACTAAAGGAATTTAGTCACACGTGATTGGAAATGAAATCAAACATAAATAGAAAGAAATTATCTCTGTCAGTTGGTCGATTTGATTCACCAACCTTCGTATAGGAGCTTTTGTTTCTTGATGCCTCTTGATTGATTCTTGAATGAAATTGGCCATCATATCTTCCAGAGTTGGATCGTTAATTAGAGGTGTATGGTGATATAAATATTTAGCTGGAGTGTAATCGTTCCATTTAAAAGCATAAGAGTTGCTTTATTAATTGTAGTTGTTCCTGTATAGTGCACCTTGGTGTTGATTGTATATGGTCAATCACTCCCACATATAATTCAGTGTTCAATATTCATGTTTGTAGTAAGTACTCCTAAAATATCGTAACATGACATAGACATCGGCTGAGCCTCCGAAACTATGTGAGAACACCTCTCTCTCTAATATGGTAATGTTAAAGATTGCTAAGACATATTATAGCCTCTATAAAAGTACTATATACTCCATCCATCCATTGTAAGCTGTAGGTATGACTTTAAATCTTAATATCCTAAAAATAATTCATAACTCAAATTCAAAGTAGAGAAATTCAAAAGACAATTAAATGAATAAGCCAAGAATACAACAAGGTACAATAAAAATAAAATAGCATTAAGGTATTCCTAATATCAAAGTTCTCGTCTATGGCGCCAAAAACTTGATTGACTATTTTTTAGTTTGTCAATAATTAAATATCCATAAGTACACGGCATAGTTGTACCTAGTACTGGTAAGTATAGGTTAATTCCACGAGGACTATAAATACTAGTAGTTACTATTATCCTATTATCTACATTTTGATTTTTAACTTAAAAGAATATAAAACTAAAGTAAGTAAGATAATGTAACGCCCAAATACCCCCAGGAGGATATGCAGATGTTACACAAAACAGAATCGAAACATTCCAAATCGTACTAAACATTCCCTACATGCATTATAGAAACTCAAGTAAACATTCATTACATATCATTAAATGTTATTTTATAAACAAAACATTCCATACATATGGTGCTTAACAAAATACATGTCATAAATTTAAAAGCCAACCTGTTTTAAGGTTATTACAGACCATTTACATCAAAATACATTATATCTCATTACATTAAAATACAACACAAAAACAAACAGAACATTTTCAATAGAAAACATATTCTTGTTAGCCATTGCGGTTGTCTTTGTCCCAGTCTCAAACCTTCTTATCAGAAACTACATGGAGGCAAAACCACCATATTAAGCATATAGCTTAATAAGGAGAAGTAAACATCATGCATATTGGAAACTGTTTTTAACAATCATCTAACATGCATATATACAAATTATTGCAAACATTATTTCTTAAAACAGAATATGGTTCATCAATCAATACAGAGCATTCTTGCATCAGAACAAAATCATAAATATCATAACAGAATGTACAAATGTTGGATCCCGTTTTTGGAACCCAACTCTTGCTCTGATACCATAATTGTTGGACCCAAAACTTATAAAAATATGAGTGCATTTCCCTCTAGGGTTATTTCAATGAACCCTCATTAGCCATCATCCCATAAGGGCAGCGTGCCCTACACCAGTCAACAGCACAACGAACTCATTTCTCCTTTTTCAGAACATATTTTGGGAAACCTCCAACAAGAATTTCAGTTTGCCTTCTTCATAAAATTTGTTCACCATTGTCTTAAGTTTCTAATGACACCAAAATCATTGCATTTGTTTCATAAATATAAAAGTTAAAGCCCAAACATTTTCGGGTTGCTCTTAGACTAAAACAGTACACTATACTCAAATTCCATCTAGAAATTGAAAGTCTTTAAGATGGAATTAAAAATTTATTCCTTCTGATAATTTGTCTCTCTATGTCTCTAGTTTATTTAGAGACAAAATCATCACATTTGGAGCTCTACTGATCAAGATATCATCAAAATAATGAGGCATGTATAGTAAAATGTCCAGTTCATGCTTTTCCACTTGATACCTTAAATTTGATTCGATCAATCTTTTTCAAATCAATGTAAAAAGCTATATATTTTTCTTTAGAGATATAGGAATATGTGATGAATCCAATGTTTCAAAAATCAGGTCATTTGGAGGTCTAGAGAAGAAGTTATGCTAAAAAAAATTATCGGATGTTCATCAGCCTCTCAAAACCTCAAAGTCATTGTCGTGCAATTGCACCGTTGCGACTTTCGCTATCCAACCTCCAAAGTCGCTGTCGTGCTTTTTCACGATGGTTCTTTTTGGATAACCCTCAATGTCACCCTTGGGCATTTGCATAATGGTGCTTTTGGCCTAAAGTTTTAAAAGTCACCGTCGTGCTATTGCACGACGGTGCCTTTCCACTCCTTCTTCTACTTAGACACCCTAACTTCTAAACTCCATAACTTTTGATACAAAACTCCAAATTTTATATAATTTATATCAATGGAAAGCTAAAAGAAATATATACAACTTTCTTGAAGAACATAAAAACAATTTCTGCCTCTATAAGCAAAAAAAAAAAAAACAGCTGTCCCGAAAGTCCATCCTAAACAGAATCACCAACTTATAATGCTCATATCTTCAAACTCCCTTATCCAAAAATTTCATACTTTATATCAATGGAAAGCTAGGAAGAAAGATCTACAATTTTTAAGAAGACAACTTTGTCCAATTCAGCTTATATCATTCCATATTTTGCACTGACTTCAGAAAACCAATTTGACCTTTATGAAAAACTTGAAATTTGCAATGTACAACTTGGAAAGTCATGAACATAACCGCTCAACTACCAACTTTACTTCAATAAACTCCTAAATCTCTACTCATTGAGGCATCCCTTACAACTAATTTGCGTCATTCAGAAAATCCTATCTTTCCTTTTTCCATAATATCTCACTTATGTGCAACAACAATTCATGTTCAAAGTTCATCAACTCAAGTGGATAACTTCTTCAAGTATATTTAATTCCAACTCAACAACATCCATGCACAATTCATATTCCATTAACAACAAAAATCAGAGTTAACAAAGCTTTAATGGCTTTCCAAGCCACATTACATCATTGGTATCAAGATCCACAATACCAA
>JAOSBM010164241.1:0-10966 GCA_027568955.1 Erythroxylum tenue | reverse complement strand
AACAAATCAAAATTTCTCTTACCTTAATCCTTCACCAAATGAAGAGTTTCTTGGCTTGAATGGAAGCTCTCATGCTCATCTTCCTTTTTCCTTCATGAATCAACTCACAATCTTTCTTGAAAACTAAGAAAAATCAAGACCTAGCTTCTTTTCTTCTTTCTTCTTTCTGTCCTCTCTCCACCGAACCCTCTCTCTTTTCCTCTCTCTTTTCTTGTTCTTTCCTTCTAATTTCGTGCTTCTCCCTTCTTAAGAACAAAACCACACCATTTATTTACAATTATGTCATTAATGAATGAGCAATGACCAATTTACCTTCTCATGTAAGCCTTGGCTTAAGTGACCTTCCAATTTTGCCCCTTATGCATTCTTAACACCTTAACATTATAATTCAATCAACTTATGTCATAAAAAATCTTACTCACATTAACATATTAATTAACTCCACAAAATAATATAATATAACAAAGCCTCAAAATTCATTTAGTCATACTTAACTTTTTCCAAAAACAAGACCTTTTTCTAATCATCAAATTGAAGGAATTTGCTAACATTTCCTTCTAGAGAAATGTTCCTCATTGTCTTAATTTTCCAATTATATCAAAATCATTCAATTTGGTTCAGTAATTTAAAAGTTATGGCCCAAACACTTTCGAACTGTTACTAAACTGAGACTGTACACTTTACTCGAATTTCATCCAGAAATTGAAAGTCTTAGAGGCTAAATTGAAATTCAATGCCTTCAGATAACCTGTAGCTCCATGTCTCTAGTTTAATTAGGAACAAGAATCACCTCATTCGGATCTCTACAGATCGAGATATCACCAAAATACTGAAGCATGTTCAGACTTTTTCAACCGATCCTCTCACTTTGATTCAATCCATCTTTTTCAAATTAATCTCAAAATTTTATAAATTTTTATAGAGAGGTAGAGAAATGTCTTAGAAATTTAACGCTTCAAAAATTAGGTCAAACGAAAAAAGTTATGGCCAAAAGACTATCGAATGTTCATCAACCTCTCAAAACTTACTACACCGTAGCAACTTTTGCTATCAAAACTCCAATGTCGCCGTCGTGCTTTTGCACGACGGTGCTTTTTTGCTACCCCTCAAAGTCGCCGTAGTGCTTTTGCACTACGATGCTTTTTGGTCTCAAAACTTAAAAGTTACCGTAGTGCTTTTGCACTACGGTGCCTTTCCACTTCTTCTTCTTCATCGACAAGCACTACAATGCTTTTCCACTTCTTCTTTTTCACCGACATCTTAACTTCAAACCTCCATAACTTTTGATCTAGAACTCCAAAATTTACAAACTTTATATCAATGGAGAGTTAAAAGAAAGCTCTATAACTTCCATGAAAAACATAAAACTAATTTTGGTCTCTAAAAGGGTCAAAAGTCCACGACAATGTGACTGTTCGATAATTTCATCCTAAATAACATCAGAACTTCTAAATATCATAACTTTCTACTCCATTGTCCAAAAATTCCATACTTTATATCAACGGAAAGATAAAAAGATAATATACAACTTTATTGAAGACCCTAAGAACAATTTCTACCTCTATAAGGGTCAAAATTCCAATCTAAGTGGTTGTCCTGAAAGTTCAATCTAAACAATATCTAAACTTCAAATGATCATAACTTCCAGCCCCGATATCAAAAAATGTCATACTTTATAGCGTTAGAAAGCTGGAAAGATAAGCTACAACTTTTATGAAGACAATTTTAGCTAATTCCACCTAGATTAACCCAGAAAAGTTATGCAATTTTAGATCAAAATTTCCACTCTCTCATACTATTCATTCCCAAAATTTTCAAACTTCAAAGTTTCAAAAACAAAAACAACATTTCAACTTTTTATTCTAGTCATTTTCACTCCATTTCAATCAACTCATTCACCATAATTTCATAATACCCTTAAACATACAAGTTTACTCAAAGCTCTCATAATCATAGAAAACCAAAATTAATCATTCACTCTTCATCAACTTACTACATTCACTACCTTAATCTTGTATATCATTTCAAATTCAAGAATTTTCCTTTTCTTTGCACATGAATAAATCACCACCAATTCCTCATTTAATTTCATTTAATAATTCTAACTTCCAAGAAAAGTTCGGGGTCAAACACTTTTTACTTGGTTGGCTGCGTTGTTTTTCTTTCTTTTCAAAACCAACACTGGACCCTCCTTTTGTATGTTGCGTTTTCACCCAATGCATAGTCTTCAATTTGTTATTGGTGTATGGCGTTTTGTGCATTCCAAATTTGCTAGCTTTTTGCTCTATTCTTCCAAAAAACTCCTAACACTCAAAGATAATATAAAAACAACAATTTAGCATAATATCTATCTCTAAATATTGCACAATTCACCTACAGTAATGCATCAAATAAAAGCCTATCAGTATCTCTATCAAATACCTCCACACTTGAACTATTGCTTGTTCCTAAGCAATTTAAACACAAATTTTTTTTCATCAATTCGTTTTCAAAGAAAATTGAGCGTGTGCATTCATTCAAACTTCAACAAACTCAAGCTTTGAACTACTACATATATAATAATTTTTTCATCAATGCACATAAACAAAGTCAAAAGCAGACACCATTGATCAAAGACACATATAAAATTCAGATGGATTTTCCTTACGATTTTGCTCGAATCACTCAAGTATTTAAGGTCAGTGTTTCACTCAAGACTTCCTCTAAAAGACTACATTACCATAGGCTTGCATATTCACTAATTCTCTACCACTTAAAATACACATCAACATGGATCAAAAGGACTTTTATTTAGGGTTATAATGAGGTTTGGGTTAAGGTAGGATAAAAAGGTCACGGGTTAATTCACAAGTATTAACAAAGTACTAAGTAAAAGGGACAACTAAATACAAAGTCTGAGATATGTAAATGAATACATGGGACTACTACTACTCATCACTAACTAATGCTACTTTGTTTGCTTCTTTTTCTTTGTCTTTCTTTTTTTAATTATTATTTTTCTTTTTTATTTACTTTTTTTCTTTTTTTTAAACTAAAAACAATAGAAAACAAAAGTAGCATAAATCAGTAAAATATGAGTAGGAGTACCTCTATAAACATCTCAGAATAACAAGTAAGCTCAAAAGTCCCAAACTATAGACCAAATGATCATTTAGCACTTTATTATACTTGTGATCGGGCAAGGCTAGTGGAGTTTTGGGTTTTTAAGTGTTTATTTTGCAATAAAAAAGGGTAAAGCTTCAAATGGGGTTGCAAGGGATACTGTATAAGGTGGGTCATTTAAGCTGATGGGTTTAAAACAAAGAATGTCTTAATCATTTCCATAAAGCATGCATCTCGTAGATTTAAACCAGTTCAATGCAAGTTCTAGAGGTAATCTTCCTAGGGGAGTATCACACACAACAAAAAACAATGAAATGAATATAAAATGCATTCATGTAGGCTCAAACCCTCACATGTGCTTATGTGAAAATCCATCAAAATTTTATACATTACCTAATCACTCAAGTATCAAATTATTGACTGAGTTTCTGCAACTAACTACTTCAATCAATCCATATGATTCATGTAACACCCCATTCCCTTCTAGCCTTAACATGGGTAACGGAATGTTACAATTCACCTTCCACTCAAGCTGTCTAATTCAAATTCAAGCACATAACTTAATCCTCAGTCCAACTACTATGACAAAATGGCATAGTTCAACCTTCATCACAGTTCAAGTGCAAGATTGCAAAAATTTTAAAATTGGTCGGTCCCACCATCACACTTAAATGGGACATTGTCCCCAATGACCTAAAAAAAGGAGATGAGAATATAAGGACTCCCTAGATCAAAGAGGGCTCAGCGACTTGAAATCAGAATTCACAGCTCCAATCTTGCATTCCTAAAAAAAACAAAACAGATAAAAAGCAAATAAGGTACTCAAATGAAAGCAATAAAAAGAAATTGAAACAAAAAAGAACTAAAATGAAAGGATAAGATTGGGGTGCCTCCCAACAAGTGCTATGTTTAACGTCAATAGCTCGACGTAGCCATTTGATCACGGGTCTTTGAGCGAAATGCTTACAATGTTTCTCAACTCTTGACCATAATAATGCTTCAATCTTTTCCCATTCACTTTGAAAGTTCTTTCATCACTTCCCTCAACTTCAATTGCTCCATAGGAGGTAACATTTTTCACAACAAAGGGCTCTGACCATCTAGAGCGCAATTTGCCTGGGAAAAACTTTAATCTCGAGTTGAAAAGCATAACTTTCTCTCTTGGCGCAAATTCTTTCCTCATGATGTGTTGGTCATGTCATTTCTTAGTTTTCTCCTTATAGATTTTGGAGTTCTCATATGCTTCATTTCAAAATTCTTCCAATTCGCACAACTGTAAAGACCAATTTTCAGCCGATTTTTGCCAATCAATATTTAACTTCCTAACTGCCTAATAAGCATTATGTTCTAACTCCACCGGAAGATGACAAGTTTTTCCAAAAACCAAACAATATAGAGACATGCCAATTGGAGTCTTGAAAGCCGTCCTATATGCCCAAAGGGCATCATCAAGCTTGAGAGCCCAATCTTTTCGGTTGGGGTTCACCGTCTTCTTAATAATGTCCTTGATCTCTTGATTTGATATTTCAGCTTGGTAATTTGACTGTAGGTAGTAGGCTAAAGCAACCTTGTGTCGAACTCCATATTTGGTTAAAAGATTACCCAGAAGCTTGTTGCAAAAGTGGGTACCTTCATCACTAATAATGGCCCTTAGAGTGCCAAATCTTGTGAAAATATTTTTCTTAAGAAATCTGAGAACAACCTTGGCATCATTTGTTGGTGAAACTATAGCTTCAATCCATTTTGATACGTAGTCCACTGCCAAAAGGATATAGGATTGTCCACAAGATTTGGGGAATGGTCCCATGAAGTCGATACCCCACAAATCGAAGAGTTCTACCTCAAAAATGTTGGTCAAAGGAAGCTCATGATGTCATGAGATATTACGCATTTGTTGACATCGTTCACATGTCTTAGTGAAAGCATAGCCGTCTTTATAAAGCGTAGGCCAATAGAAACCAGATTGGAGAACTTTTGCTACTGTTCTTGTTGGGCCAAAGTGACCTCCATATGGTGATGAATGACAATGCTCTACATGGTGACAAATAACAAGGCACTTGTTTCTTAAATTCTCATCATGTAGTCAAATTTACAAATCACAAAACATGAATGCATTAAACTTGATCAAACATATCATGAGCACATAAGCACATCAGAATAGTTTGGGTAAGTCCAAAACATGAAGCACTAGACATTTCTAATATAATGGTCATGTGTAGTTGTAAATTCTTAAGGGAGTCCTTGAAGGAGCTCCATGTCACTAGCGGGCAGGTGGGAGCAGCCTATACTTGGGTCAACGTGCACATGACGGTTCTTGAGGGACTACTATAAACCCACATAGCACATATATTTCAAAATCTTGTAAACTTGTTGCCCAAAATGACACTTTTCTTGAAAACTTGCTTTTCATATACTTGCTATAACTTGATAATTATTTCCGAAAACTTAATTTCATAAACATGCATCTTTTTTTAAAAGAATCATTTTCATGGTCTTTTCTTTTTAGAAAACATCACTCAGATCACGTAGCAAACATATAACATATTTCACAAATCATTTATGAACAATAATGCAGTACTTATGATGCAGTGAAATCAGAAAATTTCTTTGATTTAAAGAAAACAGTAGTGGCTTATTGATTATATCATAAACATGTACCCACCTTGATTTTCTTGCTTATAAACTTGCTCAGAATGCTTCTTCTCTTGTTCCTCTTATCTCTCTTGATCCCTTTAAACAATAACAAAAATTCCACTCAATAGGGTTTTCAATTGAAAATCTCCCAAAGCACAAATACTAAAATTGGTTCTAGAATACTTAAACCCAAACATTTTTTAAGCTCCATAAACTAGAATCCTTCAAAAAATCCTAGAGATTTAAAATGATCTTACCTTCATTCTTTACCAAATGAAGGGATCTTTAGCTCAAAAGAAAGCTCTTCTCTTCCTCTACCTCTTCTCTTCTTGAACAACCTCAAAATCTCTCTTGAGGGCTAACACAATTGAAACCCTAGCTTGTTTCTCTTCTTTCTCTCCTTCTCTTCTTCTCTTCATATTTCTCTCTTTTTCTTTCTTTCCTCAATTTTCGTTCTTCTCTCTTCTTAAAATGTAAAACAATACTTCTTCTTCCAATTATGCCCTTAATAAGTCCAAAAAGTCCATTTTATCCTTCCTTATAGGCTTATGTTCTTTTAAACTTAAGTGTCTTGTCAAAAATATCCTTGAACATTCTTACATAACACTTTCTTCTAGAAAAATGTTCTTCGTTATCTTAAGCTTCTAATGACACCAAAATCATTCAATTTGATTCAGTGATTCAAAAGGTATACTTCAACATTTTTGGACTGCCCTTGTCCAAAATAGTATACTATGCACAACTTCCATCTGAATTTTAAACATCTTAGAGACTGAATTAGATTCCAATTTCTTCATATCATTTGTAGCTTCATATCTCTAGTTTACCACAAATTAGAAATCATCTCATTTGGAGCTCTATCGGTCCAGAAATCATCAAAATACTGAAGTATGTTCAGTGGAATAACATCAATTCATATTACTTAAGAGCACACTCACTGTACCCATCCCACTCTTTTCACTCAATCTTTCCCCATTCATTTCAGATGGCTATGATTTTTGGTGGAGATGTAGAGCAATATCTTATGAGTCTAATGGTTTAAGAATAAAGTTATTTGAGTCTCTAGAGAAGAAGTTATGGCCAAACGAATCCCACATGTTCATGTCCTTACTCATATTGTACATGCCTTGGCGTAATTGCCATAACTCTCACTACAGGTGTCGGATTGACTTTATTTTTGGACGGTTTGAAAGAAGACTTCTAGATCTACAATTTCATGAAGACCTAGAAGACAAATTCTACCTTCTGAAGGATAAAAAATGGAACAAAAGATGACGATACAAACTAAGACGATCAAACTAAGACGATGCAGAAGGTCAAACTAAGATGGTCAAACTAAGACGATACAAAAGGTCAAACTAAGACGAAGTAGAAGGTCAAACTAAGACGATCTAAAACTAAGACGATGCAAACTAAAACGATGCACTATGCATAAGAAGATGTTTCAACTGGGTCTTCCTCACATCCCCAAAGTTCTAAATCACTTTCTACACTCTCTAGAGCGTCTCCACTCATAAGAACCATAACTTTCAGCTTAGATGTCAAAAAATTTCATAATATATATCGTTAGAAAGATAACAGAAAGATCTATAACTCTCAAGAAGGACACTTTGCCAAAATCTATCTAGATCAATCCCAAAGTTTTCCTTAAAATCCGAAGACGAATTTTACATTCATACACCAATGTACTGCACCCAATTCTTAACTTCGTGAAATTTTGAGACTCTTAGAGACATAATTGAAATTCAATGTCTTCATAAGAAACATAGTCATATGTTTCTAGTTTAATCCAAACAGAGAATCATCTCATTTGGATGACTAGAGAAAAAGTTCAGTGAACATTTTCCATATCCAACTACCAATTTGTTTCAAAATCTTTCCTTAACATAACTCATACCAAGATCATCTTTACTACTTCATTTACTCCTCATTCTCAACTTAATTTCAAATCAATATCATCCATAAAGAGAATTATAGACCATGATTAATCGTGAGCACTAATAACATAATAGACACGTATATACATATCCTTCATCAACTTACTACACATATTCAACTTCCTTTTTGCTTTCATTTTACTTCTAACTTTCACCTTGATTGTTCCCATTTCAACAACTCCTATCCACCAAAAACACCAAAGCAAAACAAGAATCTATCCACATTCCTCATTCAGTAGTTCTAACTTCTAAGAAAAAGTTCGGGGTCCAACACGGTACTTGCTCAATAGATTCAATCAAGGGAATGTTGATCTCAAGTTTTTTAAAGACTTCAAGGAATTTTGCGAATTGATCATTAATTTTCTTCCGTTGAAATCTTTGAGGGTATGACAACTTGGGGATGATTTTTGTTTGCAATTCCTCTTCTGGTTTCTTTTTTTAGTTAACTTCTTTCTCAACTTGTGTAGGTGCACTTGCTTCTTCACAAGTATTCTTTTCTTTGTTATCATTGGATTGAGTGGAGCTCTTCTCTTTAGGTTTCACCTCTTCTAATTCTTTTCCACTTCGAAGAATGATGGCCTTGCACTGCTCTCTCGGGTTAGTTTCAGTATTACTTGGAAATGTCATTTGAGTCAATTTTCCAACAACATTTGCAAGTTGTCCCATTTGAACTTCCAAACCCTTCACTAAAGTCTCAATATTGGTTACTTGCATCTTTAGCTCATCCATCTCCTTCTCGTTCTTATGGAAACGGTTCCTTATCTCAGTTACAAAAGTGCTAATCATTTCTTCCAAGGAGGGTCTCCGTTTCGCCGGTGGTGGTCCATATCTAGGTAGGTGGGGCATGTTCCTTTGAATACCATAGTTATATTGCTCCTTAGAGTTGTAGCCTTGACCATATTGATTTCCCATTTGTTGTGACTTAAATCCCAAGTTCCTTTGGTTAACAAACAAGGCTTGTTCCACCCCCTCATCATTCGTGTATAATGATTAACTAGTAGCTGCCACCTGCTCATTCTATCTTTCCTTTGACACAAATTTTGAAAATTGATTGGTTAAGGCTACCAATTGAGCAGATAACTCAGTAACTTGGTCCACTTCTAAAATTCGTCTCTTTCCATTAGTTCTCTCGGAGGGCCATTGGTAGCTATTTGAAGCCATATCTTCCAGCAATGCACATGCTTCTTAAGATGTTTTTCTCATCAGAGCACTACCTGTTGCTGCATCTACAATGGTTTGAGCCTAGTCATTCAACCCATTGTAGAACATTTCCACTTGTACCCACTATTGATATCCGTGATGTGGACACTTTCTCAAAAGATCTTTATACCTCTCCCAAGCTTCATACAATGGTTCCAAGTTATGTTGTCTAAACGTACTGATCTCAGCTCTTAACTTCGCAGCTTTACTAGGTGGAAAAAATTTAATCAAGAACTGCTATGTCACCTCTTGCCAAGTTCGCATTTTATCAGTAGAAATTAAATAAAGCTAATTCTTTGCTTTGTCCCGAAGAGAAAATGGGAACAAAGTGAGCCTAATGTCATCTTGTGTGGCCCCTTCAGTCTTGATAGTGTCACATAATTCCTAGAAGCTTGCAAGATGATCATTTGGATCCTCCATTGGCTTCCCTCCAAACTGATTTGTTTGAACCAAATTGATGAGTTCGGGCAAAATATGAAAATTTTGAGCATGAACATTAGGTCTTTGGATACCGTGATAATTGTCTACCACTGTAGGCTGGAAATATTCCCTGATAGGATGTTGTAATTTTTCCTGTTCATTCCCATTATCTACGCTTCCATTTCCTCCATGGAGATTATATAATTTGATTGACCACTTATTCTCAGTCTATTTAATTGTTCACCACTATGAGAAGTCAGTATGTTGGCGTTAAGTTGAGTTTCTAGACTTTATACATAGGAGATTAGCCATTGCTTCATAGTCACAAGGAAAGGGGGCATGTTTAGTTTCATCATCCTATAAACCCAAACTATAACGTGGTTCTGCAACCGATTTTCATATGGCTTTAACCATGTTATTATAGTTTGGCAGACTAACCTTTGTCATTTTAAGTTCCTCTGTTTTTACTTTATCGTATGTATGTGTTTGAAAAAAAAATGGGGTAGTTGGTTACGGGAGTAAGGTCTCCATAACATTTTTAATCTCAGTAGTAGATGAAGGAGGTTTGGTATGTCTGTTGAATAAAGCAACAACATAGTTCTTCATTTAGATCCATCATAGCTGAGCTCTGTTTATATTACTTTCCATATGAGTAATGTGAAGTATGATGATTGATATGTGGCTCTTAGTAAGATGTAAGTAGGCATCAAATGGTTTGATATCATATGTGGTTTAAATCTAATGAATCAATTTATGTATTTTTGTCTTCAAATTACATAGTCTATAAACTGACTTTTTCTCTATCGCTGGTTTTAGTTTTTGTTCATGTTGGAAACAATTGTTGTTTAAGGAGATTTGCCTTTAAGGTAAATCCCCTGTACTGGTTTCAGTTGCTATTCCTGTTAGACTTTCATGTGATTGGCAGATCTCTTAGATCGAAGCGTGTTGTTGTTGATTTGCTTTGAATGCTTACCATGTTTGCTCGTTTTAGCCTTAATCATTTCATGTATACACCTACAACTGAATAAAGAACTTACTGGAAATCATTTATCGATGAACTTGGTGGATGTAAAGAATGGTTTTTCAGGGGCAAGTAGATTGCCATGTACGTTCCTAATTAGATGTAGTAATGAGATTGTTTTATCTTATGTAGTTATCCTGGGTAGTACTTCGTGGATATTGCCCACTAGCATACATGAAAAGAATCAAAATTCAGAAAGACTAGGCTACAAAATGGCATTCAAGTCTACAGATTCGTGACCTATTAACAAGGAATCCATCCCCTTAGTTGCAGATTCACGTTTACCTTCGCAATTTGCATGCATTAGAGGATAGGTTAAATTGTCCCACACCCATTACATAACATAGGGATGATGAATAAAAAAAAGGTCCCATGGGCTCTAGGTATACGATTCATTAAGATCTGCGAAACGTTTTTGGATTGCTTTATATTCATAAATGCGTAATTTTTTTTCATAAATTTGGAAGTTTTATGAATATTGTTTCTGTGCTTGTCTATTGCAGACATGTTGTTCTTGTGGCAAATAGAATCCAAATGTTCTATGAAAATGAAACCTTAGGTTTATGGCATTCTATAGATTGTCTTTAAGTCTTTTGTAGACTTGGGACATGATTACATGAATAACATTGGCTTTGTCTTAAACAATTACGGA
>JAOSBM010164128.1:0-10981 GCA_027568955.1 Erythroxylum tenue | reverse complement strand
CAAGCGTCATATTGATACAAGAATGTATAATACAAGAAGTTTGATATATGTACTCATTTTGATATTAATTAGTGTATTATGACATGTTTGCGAATTCCAATTAAATAATACATTATTTGCAGGTATGAAATTCTTGTGATATATGAACAATTATTAAAATTAATGATATACTAAAAAAATTGAAGAATTATTAAATAAATAAAATATATAAATAATATTGAATAGTTATTAAACAAATAAGATTAAAAAATTGTAATTTAAAAAATAATTATTAAAATTAAAAAGTATTAAATTAATATGATTTTCTAAAAATGAAAAAAATAATAACAATAAAAATGTCGCGGAAGACATTCCATGACGTTTTTGAAACGTCGCGAAATGCCTTTGCGACGTTTTCAAAAAAATGTCGTGGATTCCTTAACATTTTGCGACGTTTTAAAAACGTCGCGAAATGTTAGACAATCAGCGACGTTTTTAAAAACGTCGCGAATTATCCAAACTTTTAGTGACGTTTTTGTAAACGTCGCGAAATGTCAGTGTTTTTTGTGACGTTTTACAGAAAACGTCGCAAAAACCTTTTGCCTACACCACATTCTGCGACGTTTTTAGACATTTTGTGACATTTTAAAAACGTCGCAAAATGTCTTATTTTCTTGTAGTGGCCGATCTGAATCTGGCGCCATAAAGTAATAGACGTCATGTTGGTGATACTCTTTATTCTTGAGTGCAGATATTACCCCCAAATGATTGATGGCACATTTGGTATCAAGCCAAAAGGGACACAAATGACATCTGTAACTCAGCAACTTTCCATATTTGCCACATGCTCTACAGGATCCTCCGTAATTTCCGAGGACAAGATTATGAAAAGGGTGATACGGGTGTTGTATTATTCATGGCAGTTCTACACAAGATTTATGCAAATACACTTTACATTCAAGGCAACCATAACTTGGACCTGAAAGTATCAATCCGCATCCTTCACAATCTAGACGAAGGTTATCACGAAGATTGAAGAAACTTAGCATATGTAGATCGTGGTCAAAATACCTAAATTTGGGTCTTCACCTCATCTTTAATTGATCTTTGAATCGTGTCATTAGTGGTGTCACTAATAAAAGCACATTTGTAATCAATTTTGAGGCCGCATTCTTTACAAATTGCCATAAAAGAGCCTCTGTCAAACCATCCGCATAAATCTCTGCACTGATCACAAATGAACAACCCATCACGATATTCAATGGAAAGTGGGTCATGCGAGTGAATAGGGAGTATTAAACGTTCTTGTTGGGTAATTTCTAGGCATCTCTTATAAAGGTAGAAATGACAGTAAAAGCAACCACATGTTAGATCCAATAGTTCCTTTTCGCATAGCTCGCAATCACGATTCCATTCGAAATCCAAAAACATTTCCTTACTGAAATTGAAAATTAAGGAAGAGCTTATGATCATGAGAGTCATGGGAAATCGAAGTTTTTGTATCAGGAGACGGTGATATAGTGACTTGCAATGAAAGAGCACATTTGGCGTCCAACTTCAACCCACATTCTGCGCAAGCATAATTATCTCCAGAAATTGTGATATCCCTGCAACCATCACAAATGTTCACCTTACCTTTAGAAGACGATAGTGAATCAGAACGAGAGAGTTCATTAGTTTGCTGAGGAGGAAGAAGGGTGAGAGGATGATCATGTTGCAAGTGTAGAGGATGAGCTCGTATCTCACCAGGTAAAGAAGCACAGGATTTGTGAACCCAGATACCATCACATATTACACAGAAGTAGACAGGACCATCATCGATGATTCGCAAGCAGAAAAGGTGTTAAAGTGGGCTTCTTGGGTCAGCCCACAACCCGGCACCCATAACACAATTTATTCACTCTCTTTACTTCACTACCTCACACACAGCAACAACACCTTCGGACCACCAGCAGACCATATCAGCTTGCAAGGGGACAACATGTCAGGCGGTCCCCACATGATTCCCTGCACTCCTCATCCTCTCTGTACATGGCGCTCACCTTACCTCTGTACATGGCGCTCACCTTACCTGTACAGCTCCTCCAGCAATAGCAATCGCCCTCTCCAGTACTGCTCCCCCAGCAGCCAATAGCAATCCTCTTATTCCTTGTATAAATACCCTTCTTCTGTATAGTTCCTCATGATGAAATAGAGAACACATTTTCTTCATCAATATTGTTTTACATGGTATCAGAGCCAAAGGTCTGATCCACAATACAAAACCTACCTACCACAATGTCCCAAACAACAGACAGTACTACTAACCCTGATTTGGAGCACTATTCTATTACCCATACAGAAAACCCCGGGGCTGTGTTAGTCACAACCCTTTTCAATGGAAATAACTACCTAACCTGGAGCAAATCGATGTTAATTGCCCTATGTGCTAAAGACAAGCTTTCATTTGTGGATGGAACTTGCTCACTGCCAACAGAAGATGTGGTCTTGCTCGCCAGATGGAGGAGAGCGGACTCCATGGTCAAATCGTGGATACTCAACTCCATGGCCAAAGAACTCAGCGATGCTTTTCTGTCTTTCCCTACAGCCAGAGAACTTTGGGAGGAATTAAGAGAAAGGTTCGGAGAGGCCAATGGGCCATTGCTGTACCAAATAGAGAGAGAGATCAGCCTCTTTAAACAAGGTAACCTTACTATTTCTGCCTATTACACAAAGTTAAAGAAATTCTGGGATGACTTGACTAGTCTAGACCCGATGCCCACATGCACATGCGATGCTGCCAAAGCGATATCCAACAAGGAGAATACACACAGGTTGGTACAGTTTCTAATGGGTTTAAATGAGGACTATGAACATGTAGTAAATCAGATCATGTTAATGGAGCCGCTGCCCCTAGTAAATAGGGCATTTGCAATGATGCAAACAGTGGAAAGGCAGAAAACAGTGCATGCAAGCAATGACAGAAACATAAGTGTGGCAATGATGGCAAGGCAGTCCAACACAAACGTCAAGAGGGGAGGAAGAACCACCAGCAACATTGGTAGGAAACAACTTGTCAAAAAGGAAGACAAATACTGTGAAAAATGTGGGAAGACAGGCCATACCATAGAAACGTGTTTTAAGATCCATGGCGTCCCCGACTGGTACAAAGAGATGACAGGGCAAAAGATCAAAGCCAACTTCGCTGCAACTACCGACACCCCTGCACAGGCACAACAAGACCTAAATGAGTGCAGTGAAAGAACTGAACACATTCCACAAGACCTTGCAGCATTCATACAACAGGAAATCTCCAAGGCAATTAAAGGAAAGGGCACATGAGAGGTAAAAGTTGGCAGACTTGCAAACTACGCAGGTAATACCCCAGACAAAACACATATTTATGATGCAGATAACAAATGCTCATGGTTGATCGATTCAGGAGCTTCATCTCACATGGTAACCAACCTAGACCACTGTTATGATCATGAAATAAATCACATTTTTGAACCTGTCACACTCCCGGACGGTACCAAACAGCAAGTAAAACACATATGCCAGGCTACTATTGGGGATGACATAACACTTGATGGGATCCTGCACATTCCAACTTTTTCTCAAAACCTACTATCAGTGAACAAGCTTACTACACAGAACCACATTGCTGCTATTTTTGTGTCTAACAGGCTATTTTTGCAGGACCTACAGACTAACAATGTGGTGGCAGCAGTCAAGGCGAAGGGTGGGTTGTATGAGCTGAACACAGAACACCTACTGCCCCCAGGAACCTTAAAAGGGCCTCCCCTAGACTTCTACACAACCAAGAATCTAGCACTGCATGCTTCAATTCCCTTCAATGTATGGCACAATAGGTTAGGCCATGTTTCCAAAGAGAAAATGCAACATATCAATGAAATCAGTTTCTCAAATTCGCATTTAACCGATTGTCAAATATGTCCTATGGCAAAACAGCACCGAAAACCCTTTCCTAAACACACAATTCGCACTATTAAGCCCTTTGAACTTCTACATATGGACCTATGGGGACCATACAGAGTACCTACCTTAGATGGTTCACAATTTTTCCTAACAATTGTGGACGATTTCTCGAGAGCCACCTGGACTTTTCTGCTCAAACACAAATCCTACACACAGACCACCATCACCCACTTTATCACAGCCATTGAAAAACAATATGAGACCAAGGTCTTAAAAATACAGACAGACAATGGGAGGGAATTTTTAAACAATGAATGCAGCAACTACTTTGCTGCTATGGGGATAACACACCAAAAGAGCTGCCCCTATACCCCACAACAAAATGGGGTAGTAGAAATAAAGCACAAACATCTCCTCCAAATCACAAGAGCCCTGTTATACACTGCCCACTTACCTACACATTATTGGGGGGAAGCACTCCTTACTGCCACTTATCTCCTAAACCGCATCCCCACTAAAAGCCTACATTGGAAAACCCCCTATGAGAAGTTGCATAACAAGAAACCCACCTATGAACACCTAAAGACCTTCGGATGCCTATGTTTTGCCCTCAGTAAGACCCCCCACAAAAACAAACTTGATCCTAGAGCCTCCAAATGCCTCTTCCTTGGATACATGCCCGATTACAAAGCCTATAGAGTCATGGACATTGAAACCCAAACCATCTTTTCCTCCAGAGATGTAACTTTCCACGAGAATACCTTTCCTTTGGCCAATATACACCCTAACCATCAGCAGACCCCACTGCCACTATTCCCTCACAATCCCACTCATGTTCACACTGATAGATTCAGCAACATGCCCGAACCTCCAGATCCACAGCTTAGCCTAAGCCCACAGCCTACCCTCAGCCCACACACTACAGCAGCAACATCACCACAACATCACATAGGCATTGACCAAGATATCACCACAAATGAAAACATCAGAAGAAGTCAAAGAACGCACACCACACCCAAATACCTTGACGATTATGTCCACCATGCTTCGGCTCATACCTCCAGTTCTTCCCTTGCTACAGCTGACATCCCTATGCCAATCTGTGGACCTGCAGAAGTACCTGATGACACAACATCAAACCCTCAGCTCATACATACACCAAATCACAAAGAATTCATAGGTAATTTATGTTCCATTTTTGAACCTCTATCTTATGACACAGCCAGCCAATCACCAGTATGGGTACAGTCTATGCAAGACCAACTCACCGCCCTCGAAGAAAACCAGACATGGGTGTTATCAGATTTACCTAAAGGAAAACGAGCCATAGCCTCCAAATGGGTTTACAAGGTGAAGCACAACCCTGATGGCACGGTGGATAAATTGAAATCAAGACTAGTGGCAAAAGGTTTCAACCAGCGGGAAGGTGTGGATTACTCGGAGGTTTTCTCACCTGTGGCTAGAATAGTGACCATCAGAACATTCCTAGCTGTAGCCACCATCAGAAACTGGTCTATCTTACAATGCGACATTAATGACGCTTACCTACATGGGACCTTAGATGAAGAGATATACATGCTACCACCTCGAGGCTACAAGCAAGCTACAGCAGGAAAGGTCTGCAGACTACTGAAATCCATCTACGGTCTCAAACAAGCCGGGCGACAATGGCATAAAGAATTAACTACAAAGCTAAAGGGGTTGGGATTTGACAAAACCGAAGCAGATCACTGCCTATACACTAAAGGCCAGGGCACCACCTTCGTAGCCATCATCATTTACGTGGATGACATCCTCATCACTGGGGCAAGAGAGGATCTGCTAAATGCTACCAAGGCTGCCTTACACAAAGCATTCCCAATCAAAGACCTTGGTTACGCCAAATACTTCCTAGGGGTGGAAATCACAAGGTCGGATGAAGGCACACTACTTAGCCAACAGAAGTATATACGGGACATTTTACAAGAGACTAACCTACTGGACTGCAAACCCTGCATCACACCCATAGTCCCCGGACAGAAACTTACCACAGATGAGGGGGACCTGCTCCCCGATCCAGAATCGTACAGACGCATAGTCGGCCGCCTCCAATATTTGAGCTTCACCCGACCCGATCTTACCTATGTCACCCAACAACTTAGTCAGTTCATGCAATCACCGAGGCAGTCCCACTGGAACGCAGTCACCCACGTCCTTCGGTACCTCAAAGGAACACAGACCCAAGGTATTTTTTACGCCTCCGGCACCGATCTGAAACTTACCGCTTATTCCGACGCGGATTGGGCCAGCTGTACGTTCAGCCGCCGATCTCTGACTGGTTTCTGCATCTTCCTCGGCCGCTCTCCCATCTCCTGGAAAACCAAAAAACAAACCACAGTTAGTCGCTCATCAGCCGAGGCCGAGTACCGCAGCTTAGCCTCCACCACGTGCGAACTCAAGTGGATCGACCACTTGTTACGGTGTTTCCAGGTAGAAAGACTGGACGCCATACCTCTACACTGTGACAATCAAGCCGCGATCTACATCTCTCGGAACCCTGTCTTCCACGAACGCACGAAACATCTGGAGATCGATCTCCACCTCGTGCGGGACGCAGTCAACTCGGGCTTCCTAGATCTCCAACACGTACGAAGCAGCCAGCAACTTACCGACCTCTTTACAAAGCCCCTCACATCTAGCGCGTTTGATGCCCTAAAATTCAAGTGCGGATCCGTTAACTTCTCCGGAGCTCCGACTTGAGGAGGGGGTGTTAAAGTGGGCTTCTTGGGTCAGCCCACAACCCGGCACCCATAACACAATTTATTCACTCTCTTTACTTCACTACCTCACACACAGCAACAACACCTTCGGACCACCAGCAGACCATATCAGCTTGCAAGGGGACAACATGTCAGGCGGTCCCCACATGATTCCCTGCACTCCTCATCCTCTCTGTACATGGCGCTCACCTTACCTCTGTACATGGCGCTCACCTTACCTGTACAGCTCCTCCAGCAATAGCAATCGCCCTCTCCAGTACTGCTCCCCCAGCAGCCAATAGCAATCCTCTTATTCCTTGTATAAATACCCTTCTTCTGTATAGTTCCTCATGATGAAATAGAGAACACATTTTCTTCATCAATATTGTTTTACAAAAGGCACCTGGGATGGTATTCTCCATCATATAACTCTGCAAATTTTGACTCACCAATTGCCATTTTTCTGTTTATAAGAAATCCGAGCACAATATCGTCGAAATTCTCCTTACGAGAGAGTTCATCAGTTTGCTGGGGAAGAAGGGTGAGAGGATGATCATGTTGCAAGAGTAGAGGATGAGCTCGTAATCGCATCTCACGAGGTAAAGAAGCACAGGATTTGTGAACCCAGATACCATCACACTTTTCACAGAAGTAGACAGGACCATCATCGATGATTCGCAAGCAGAAAAGGCACCTGGGATGGTATTCTCCATCATATAACTCTGCAAATTTTAACTCACCAATTTCCATTTTTCTGTTTATAAGAAAACCGAGCACAATATCGTCGAAATTCTCCTTACGAGAGAGTTCATCAGTTTGCTGAGGAAGAAGGGTGAGAGGATGATCATGTTGCAAGAGTAGAGGATGAGCTCGTAATCGTATCTCACGAGGTAAAGAAGCACAGGATTTGTGAACCCAGATACCATCACACATTTCACAGAAGTACACAGGACCATCATCGACGATTAGCAAGCAGACAAGGCACCTGGGATAGTCTTCTTCATCATCTAACTTTGCATAGTCTTCTCCATCATCAAACAATGGAACTTCTAACTTTCTTCTATTTCTCTCATCTTGTTTGAAAAACTTGAGCAAAATATGGGAGAAATTGTCCTTGTTTTGATCACAAAAGGTCAAGACGTGATCATGCTCAAATTGAATCTCCATTATCAGAAGTTCAAACTGATTGTAATTGATGAGAAGGGGAAAGAAAGTAGAAGAGTTTACAAGTCAATTGGGAAAGTTTTCCAAAAGACTCTGCCGCTCCAACCACACCAAGAGAGTTTTTAGAAGTGGCAATAGGTTGTCATCGGCTCGCTTCTATAATGATTTTTGTAAAGACTGTAAATCAAAACGGTATCGTTTTGATCAATTATGCGAAAAAAGTGTTGTTTTGTCAAGATAAAGTAAAATCTTAATACATGTATGTATAGTAAACATTAACAACAACAGATCCAAAACAGAGCACAGAAAGGTTCATTGGTAATAAAAGATCTAAACCTCTTTGTAGGGATTAAAGAAGCTCTCGTTAAAGAATCTCTAATTCATCAAATAGGATGGATAATGTAAAATCAAAAATCCAAGACAGATTAATTATATCAACATTTCAAGCACTAATTATTATCAGTTCATTTAATATCTTGTATTTACATTGAATTTTCAATTTTATTTATTCAATTTATTATACAAATGACTAATAATTGTTTGTGTCTATCATACCGTATTAAAGTATGGTAGTAGTTAAAGTATGTTTGCTGACCAAGCCGCGTGCTTTGTGGGTACGCATTCTATCCACGAAGTATAACTTTGATGCCTACAACCCCCCCACTGCTCTGGCTGGCACAGGCGGGTCGATGGTTTGGAACAGTATTAAGACTACATGGCATATCGTTCTTCAAGGCCTTCAATGGTCAATCGGGGACGGATCTCGGATCCGCTTCTGGACTGATCCTTGGATTCCGCGCTTAGGCCCTCTGCTCTACCATTCTACTTCCCCCATTCCGGCGGCCATACTCCCTTCTCCTATCCATAATATGGTCGACGCTGTTGGACATTGGAACCGGGCAGTTATTCAACAGTACCTCCCTCCTCCAATCTGTACGATTCTAACTGGTACGTTTCCCCCTAACCCACACTTGGGTCTGGACACCTTGCTCTGGGGCCACTCCGCCACGGGAGAATTCACGGTCGCGTCCGCTTACTCCCTACTACTTGACCACAACATAGATAGGCCCCAGGCAATTTGGAAAGCCATTTGGCACTGGCCAGGTCCCCAACGGATACGTTCTTTCCTTTGGCTCCTGGCTCATGATCGTCTTCTCACTAAGCAAACTCTTGTCCACCGTAATATATCTTTTGATGACTCTTGTCACCATTGCCTCGCTACCGAATCCTCCCTCCACATCATGCGGGACTGCAGTCACGCTCAGCGCGTCTGGTCCAATTTTTCTTCCCATATATTCCCCCATGGATTCTTCACTATGTCCGTACAAGAGTGGATCTTGACCAACCTCCAGTACCATGGCAAGGTTTATGACCATGACTGGGCAATCCTCTTTGGCATCACGTGTTGGCTCCTTTGGACTTGGCGAAACCGGACTTTATTTGAAGTTACCTTTACCTGGCCTTCCTCACCCATTTCTTGTATTTTGTCTTATGCAGGTCTTCTCCGCCAGGCAGCAGCTTGGCAGCTTCCCGAGGCATTCGGCCCCAGAGTTCACCAACAGCAAAACATCGGATGGAGACCACCTTCCATGGGGTGGGTAAAACTAAATACTGATGGCGCTAGTAACAGCTCGACGCTCTCAGCCACAGCTGGTGGGCTACTCCGGGACTACACAGGCACTTGGCTCGGCGGCTTCACCCATAATCTCGGATGGTGTCCCCCGGTCACGGCGGAACTTTAGGGAATAGTTACTGGGCTCTCCCTAGCCTGGACACTCGGCTACCGCAGACTTATTTTGGAAGTAGATTCCTCCGCGACGCTCCACTTGATTTCCTCTGCTGCTGATAGAGGACAGGCTCTCAATCCCTTAGTTAAGAGCATCCATGAGCTGCTCTCCCGTAATTGGATCGTTACACATTGCCACACTTATCGCAAGGGCAACCGCTGCGCGAATTGGCTAGCGCACCACGCCTCCCACTTTGATCTAGGAGTCAATTACTTGGAAGCTCCACCCATAGGGTGTCATATTCTCCTTGCTGAGGATCAGTCGGGAACCAGTTTTCCCTGACCCATTTTGTAACTGTCTTGTCTTTCCTTTTTATACAAAAAAAAAAAAAAGACTTATGTAACATAAAGTGATATGAACATGAAATAGTAATTGAATAAGTTTGGAATTAAAACATAAGGTTACATCTCATGTGGAAACCACTGGGCATAATTTAAGGCGTTCTTTACGGTAATCCTTATGACTGACATGGTTAGTAATTGAATAAGTTTGAAATTAAAACATAAGGTCACATGTCATGTGGAAACCACTGGGCATAATTTATTGTCTCTTAGGGAAGATCCAAACCCCAATCATTAAATAATCTACAAAGAAGCATCTTCCTCAGCCAACTTGTTAATACTTTATATAGGTTTTATGTCTTTTAAGGAAAAAGGTGCAAAATAAGTCAGGAGCATATTCCATGAGTGAAAATTCCAAACACAATGGGCATCCAAATCAACCGCCCCGAAAGTCGGAAATTGCATCGTGTACATTGTAGACAAAATTGAAACTTAGCAGATTATAAATACTTATTAATCTGGATTTTCGCATCATCTCGCCATTAGCAGTGTCTCTAAGCGACTTTTTTACAGCAATCTGCAAAGAGGATGTTGATGCTCTGATTTACTTTACACATATTTGCATAGAAAACAATATATGATGTCAAACTATGTTTTTGTTTGATGCTATATAAAGTATCAACCATTTAATTCAGAAAGAAGATGCTTCCTTTAATGATGATGGTGGGTTTTTCATTGTTGGACCTTCCCTAAGAGACAATATATAAACCAAATTATCAAACTGTTTGTGTGTTTGGTAGATAAAGACTCATGCAATACAGTCTTTAGAAACAAAAACTATTATAGAAAGACTTCGGAAAAATGTTCAAGCTATACCTACTTTTAAAACAATAACTTTCATAATTTTATCTAACTATGTTTTTGTCTGACGCTATATATATAAAGTATCAACAGTTTAGTTCAGAAAGAAGATGCTTCCTTTAATGATGGGGTTTTTCATTGTTGGACCTTCCCTAAGAGAATAAATATACCAAATCATCAAACTGTTTGTGTGTTTGGTAGATAAAGACTCATGCAATACAGTCTTTAGAAAAACTATTATAGAAAGACTTCT
>JAOSBM010164117.1:0-38460 GCA_027568955.1 Erythroxylum tenue | reverse complement strand
AATCCACCCGAATGTGTCCGTTAAACGGACATACCTGTCCGTTCGACGGACATGGGCTGGCAACTTTCTATTTTATCTGATTGTGTCCGTTTAACGGACCTCCTTGTCCGCTTAATGGACATGACCTGGCAACCATGTCCTAAACTTTTTTTCAAGCCTCTCCAATGCCTCAAGTCTTTAAATCATCATGCCAATATATCACATACAATTCTACCTTGTATCTACACCATATTCATGAGTTCTCTTCACACCTTCATTCATTTCAATAATTTTATACCTGAATAATCATGAACAGTACCTCAATTAACCAAAAAGGTTCGGGGCCTTACATTATTATAGTCATCTTGTTCCTTCTCTCCTATTTTTCTTAGAAAGATATATTAAGGGTCCCTTATTCTTCTTTAACTTCCCTAATTTGTTCTTCTAATTTCTCTTTGATTCTATTGTCCCTTTCTACCATGTATAGCTTAAATTGTCTCCTCCTGCACTTATATTTAGGGATATACCACTTGTCACACCAAAAACATAACCCTTTATCCCCCTTCTTATCAAACTCCTAGTTATTTACTGTTTTGGTCAAATTGGGGTGGGTTTTGGTTAAGATTGTCTCATATTGTTGCTTCTTGAAATCCTAGGATAAGAAAAATTTTCTTATTAGTCTATGCCCTAATCCCTACAATAGATTGAGCCCCTCCTTTAGCACCCATACAGTTAATCGATCCTAGTTTAGGGGTCACTCTATGGTTTCTTTTTATGGCTAAGGTGATGGAATAAACTAGTAGTCCAACTGTTGTAGACTTTGGAACTCTATGAGTTTGACAGTGACTTTTAGTTCTAATTTTAGTCCTTTGTAGAAAAAACTTATCAATATTATTAAGAGAGGGATGGCTTATTGCAATATTTATTAAACTGAGCATAGTAGACTTGCACTGAGTCTTCTTACTGAATTTCTTAAAATCCCCATCGACCCTTCAAATATCTCTTCATTGAACCTTTGTTTAATAATGTTAACAAACTTCTCCCATTATATATGTTCCTTCCTCAAACGATTTTTTTATCGCCAGTTGATACCATTTTTATGCCACTCTTTTTAGATGCATCATAACAACTCTCACTTACACTTGTATAACCATCCTTTTTATCCACTTCCTTCAAGAACACTGGGAAATCAATTCTACCAAAACCATAAGGAGCTATATATACTTCATTTTCTGGCAATATTTTTGCAGGGATTGTCACATGTTCCTTTCTAGGTGAGTTATATTTCTCCGATGGTATGCATGAGATGATAGAATATAGTCTTTAAATCTCCCAAATCCTTTTCTTATATGTTGGTTCAACTTTGGTTCTTCATTATCAACTTCTCATTCTGCACTTGATTTTGAAGTAAGGTCTTCAAATTCCTCTTCAATCCTTCTAAGTTCAACTACTTTAGTCCCTTATATCATACTAACATTTCTCTGATAATTGTTAGCTTTGATACTAAGTTGTTACATGAAAAATGATAATGGCGATGACTAGTATAGTTACTACAAAAGTTTTAAAGGAGAAGATGACTTAAGAGAGAGAGAGATAAGGGGAAACATAATTTAAGACAAGACAACTTGATTTCATTCATGAAATTCGTGTCAGTTATTACAATGATATAAGACAACAAACAACTGACAATTCACCACATGTAAGGCTATACAATTACATTTGATTATAATGAGACACGAAACTTAAGTATTTATATTATATATTGCTATATGTGTCTCCCATATGACTTCCTTTGGTTCCCTTCTCAACTACATTTTATTTACTCTTTGTAGCTGTTAGTTCTCACCTTTTTTAACTCCTTCTTCCGTAACAGAGGATGGGCTTACAAAGAATATAATTTAATTTTCTTTATTTTTAATTTAATTATCTAACATGGTCATTAGTGTTTATATATCTACCACTTACATGCCATATTGGTGTCATTGGCTTTGGGGTTACCGATGGGCTATTATTGTTACTAATTCAAAGTTCAACATTTGATTACTACTTTTGGTAGTTCTGGATAACATTGAAAATTGGCTAAAGTTTAAAATTTTTAATATAAGTTATCCTAACTTTTATGTTATTCCATATTGAATTTTATTTTTTAGGGAATATGTTTAATTAACTTGATATGATATAAACTTCATATAATGTTACAAGTAGATAGTAGAATGAAATGATAATTCCTTCTAAGGCTAAAAATAAGGAAAATATGTACCATTGTTTATTGAACTAAGACAAATTCAAATATTCTGTTAACTAAATAGTGTTTTGTCTTCTTGTTCTACTTATGTCCCACTTTTTCTCCATAAATCAGGATGTAAAAATAGCTCAGATGTAACATCCGACTACCATAAGGTATATGCCTAAACATCTAGAGGACATTCAAGAACACCCTATGGGAATAGCATGTTAGAGCAATCACATTAACTTATATGGCATCATATAGATCATAAGCATTTTCAAAGATCAAACCTCCTTATTTCATTCACAAAGTGAAACTTACTTACATTGTCATTTCATTTCAACATCTATGTTTGTTCACATCATAACACTTGAGAGATTAAAGTTCTATACAAAAATTACAACATGAAATGAGAAGCTAAACAAAAGTATTCTATCTAGACTTTATGGGTATCAGCTGACCAGACCTTTGAGCCATTCTTGTTTTCAAAATTTGACAATACGAGGCTACTAGTAGATTTCCTTAAAAGCTAAGTTACCCCAGTATCTAAAAATCAACGATGCAACTTTGATGAGTTTGTGAATTCAGTGAGTGAACCATCATCAATGTGTTCACTCCAGTCAAGACACAACCTCACAACATATAATCCAAATTCTCAAATGTATCACATTCTTAGAAGCCAATTCCTATTTATCACATCATTTAGTTTGCATACCAAACCGCAATATATATATATATATATATATATATATATATCTCACATTTTAATAAAAACATTATAAATGCAAACACCAAACATTTCATGTAGTCATCTTAAATAATCCTATCACTCATCACAATCATTCATTTCAACAATATGTACACAAACATTTCATATTATGATTTCAACATAATTTAGTAATTCTTCAAAACAATCTACATGACACATACATGATATATATATATATATATATATCATGTATGTGTATATATATATATATATAAATGCACATATGACTCCAATTTCTTTTGATTTTGCTATGAACGAGCGCCTATTTAACTATCGTGTCTGTTGTGGGCACCGGGCTTATTTAGGATACTGTCCCATACCTATTGTAGATATCGGTCCTGTACCTATTAGGATACTATCCCGTATTTATTGTAGATACCGGTCACTCCGGTCACAACTCTTTTATCTGATCATGTATATCAATATCATGAAATGCATCAAATCGCATATTATGCAATGAATAATTCTCATTCAGTGTGCACAGTCATGCAACATATTCATCAGATCTAAGTCCGACATTCAACATTTAGTTGAGCACTCATTTGCCCACATTCATATACAAGTAGATAACACTTCCAATACATTCCTGAATATTGAACTCCTCGAACAATCAATGTTTGGAATTATCAATATCATAATCATATGAAAACAATTCAAACAGAGCCACATATATAATTGAGATTTCACATATAGGTTACTCACAATATACTATGATTAGTTATTGCCTTGACAAGTCGGTAATGTCTAGATGTGGATGCTCAATTTGTGCTTCTATATCATGCAATACACACATATTTACACATCACTAACTTGCTTAATCAAATGGGTGCTCAATTATACACATGTATATGTGTTATAGTTCAAGCATGCTCAATTGACTTTCCGGGTATGTAACTTTATTCAAAGACCTTAATCCGTTACTAAGCCATCAATTATACATTTATTCAAATTCCCATTCATACTACATTTATGTTCTTCAATATTCATATACCCATTTAGGTTCATTTTGGCCCTAATCAACTCCAAAGACATTAATTAGAGTGACTTATAATTACTTGGTTCAATAATTGCACAAAAATAAGCTCTTCATCCAAAATCATTGCCCACGGTCATGGGGAACCTTCCCACAATCATGATAGAATCTAAACATGTAAGTCATGATCGTGCACTGAGGGCCACGATCGTGATAGAACCTAAAATGCATGCATTCTTCCTTTACTTTCCTACAAATTTATCAAATCTAAAGGCATATAAAACACTTCAAAATTTCCACAATTCATACCTTTATATGCAACTTCAATTCATGCAAATTCAACTACCAAATTAGCTACTTTAATCTTATCAAAACTCTACTTATTTGGTTCTTCATCATTCACTACATATCATCATACATATAACCCTAACTTTGTCAAATTCTAGAACACTTCAATAACATCCCTATTTGATATAAGTTCACCCTTATTAACACTTCAAATCTCTACCTAAACCATTTATATAACCTACTATTTCCATGCATCAAAACAAAGCCAATTCATTCATTAAAATCCAACACAACTCATCATTAACCCTACATGTATTCTATCTCAAATTAATTGTAATGAATTTTATGCTAAGATATATCACAACAGAGCAAGAAATCACTTACTTGTTTAACTCTACTTTCATCGTAATCCACCAGATATCCTTGCCCTTCAAACTTGTAAACATAAAGCATGTTCCAAGAACAAGATGAAAACATAAAGGGGCTTCAACAACAAGATGAAGACAACTAGATTTTGGAGTGGTAAGGTGTAGGATTTTGGGAAAAAATTCAAGGGTTAGGGAACTTATGTCAGTGTGTCGTTAGTGAGGGAAAGAAGGAGAAAAATAAGACCAAAACATGAAAGAAGGTGGTCTTGCAAGTGTAAGAGAAGTGGGTGAGGTGTGTGGTGAAGAAGATGGACACTTAGTATGACACTTGTCATGCTAAGAGCCATGTTATGTGTCTTTATCTTACACTCCCAATTGTCACTTCGTAACTAGTTCATTGTCGTTTAATGACTAGACCGTGTGTCATTCAACTATACCACCATTTTTCACTTATGAATTCAAGCCATTTGTCACTATATTATTAATGCCACATATCACCATTTCATAGGCTCATTCAACCTAAATTCCCATGTATCATTTTGTTTTGTCCTTTAACATTTTTCCTAGACTAGATGCATATATCACCTTATCAATCACTCTATTGTAACAATAAATTCCCAATTCACTAATTATAATCCATCACACAAAATTCAAGACATAATCAACACACAATTAAATCATAATCATTTAAGGTTAGGGTGCCTCCCAATAAGAGCTTGTTTAAGTTCACAAACTTGACCCCTGTTAACCGATATCAACCAATGTATATTGGAGCTTGAAGCTCCATCACCTCTACATTGTGTATTTGAAATCCCTCAAAGTAGGGCTTGAGATGATGTCCATTGAATTTAAACTCTTTCCTTGTCTTGGCACTTCTGATCTCCACTACTCCATGGGAATATACTTGTGTAACCTCAAAGGGATCTATCCATCGGGAGTGTAACTTACTTGGAAAGAGCTTGAGGCATGAATGATATAAAAGTACTTTCTGTCCCACCACAAATGTCTTCCTAGAGATGTAGCGATCATGGAATGCCTTAGTCTTTTTCTTATAATTCCGGGCATTCTCGAATGCTTCATGTCGTAACTCTTTGAGCTCTTGTAACTGTAATCGTCTGTGGGCACCAACAACTTCTAACTCCATGTTACATTTCTTAATTACCTAATAAGCCTTATGTTCTAGCTCTATTGGAAGGTGGCATGGCTTCCCAAAAATAAGCCTGAATGGTGACATCCCTATTGGAGTTTTGTATGCAGTTTTGTATGCCTAAAAGGCGTCGTTGAGGTGCAAACTCCAATCCTTCCTGTTGGGATTAATCGTCTTCTCTAGGATGGACTTAATCTCTTAATTAGACACCTCGACCTGACCACTCATCTAAGGGTGATAAGCGATTGAGACTCAATGCATCATTTGATATTTCTTTATGAGAGCCTCAACTGTCTGATTTTAAAAGTGAGTCCTCTTGTCACTGATGATGGCTCGCGTGACTCCAAACCTTGAGAAAATGTTAGATTTCAAGAAATCTACAGCCACTCAAGAATCATCAGTTTGGGTGGCTTTTGCTTCCACCCATTTTGACACGTAATCAACTACAAGCAGAAAATATTGAAATCCAAATGAGGAAGGAAAGGAACCCATGAAGTCAATGCCCCAAACATAAAAAAATCTCAAAAATTAATATGGGAGTTTAAGGCATTTCCCCACAGGAGCCTGACGTACCTGTGTATTGACAGTTTTTACAAGTCCTACAGAAATCATATACATCTCAAAATAAAGATGGCCAGTAAAACCTACATTCTAGAACCTTGTAAGCTACCCGCTTTGGGTCAAAATGACCTCAACATGCATAAGAGTGACAAATGAAAAAATAAAAAGAAATTCACTATCAGGTACAAACAGTCTGATGACTTGATCCGCACAAAATCACCACAAATAAGGGTCATCCCATACATAAATTTTGCTTGGCTCTTCATCCTCTCCGAAATTTATAAGAAACTAAGAAATTCATTATAACAGCGTATTAGGGAGCTATCGACTGAATTGCATGTAGCTATTCATTTGGAAAATCATCATTGATAGGGTCCTGCACCATGCTCAACTAAGCGGATCAAATGATCGGCTACTCCATTCTCCGAGCCTCTCTTATCCTTTATCTCCACATCGAACTCCTGAAGTAGGAGTATCCAACATATAAGCCTCGACTTTGCCTCCTCCATCTCCAGTAGGTACTTCAAAGCTACATGATCAGAATAAACAGTAATCTTAGTACCCTAATAAATAAGACCTAAACTTATCCAAAGCAAAAACTACCGCAAGAAGCTTTTTTTTTTCTGTGGTGGTGTAATTTGCTTGGGCATCATTTAAGGTCTTTGAAGCATAATAAATAGCATGAGGGATCCACCCCACTCTCTGACCCAAAACTACTCTAATGGCATGGTTGGAGGTGTCACACATAAGCTCAAATGGCAGACTCCAATTAGGAGGTTGTAAGATGGGTGCAGTAACTAACTTCTCCTTTAGAGCATCAAACACCTTCTTACACTACTCATTAAAAACAAACTCTTTTTCCTTCTGAAGCAACCTACACAATGGTTGGGTAACCTTGGAAAAGTCCTGAATGAACCTGCGATAAAACCCTGCATGGCCAAGAAAAGACTAAACTTCCTACACAAAAGTGAGGTAAGGAAAAGAAGAAATAAGGTCTATCTTGGCTCTGTCAACCTCAATACCCTTAGCAGAAACCATATGTCCTAAAATGACCCCTTGTTGAACCATAAAATGATACTTTTCATAATTAAGAACAACTTCATCACTTCCTTCTTCACAACCTTCATCATCGGTGGGTTTGAGACGTCTTTGCACTTGATGGACTGAGGTAGCTCCTTCCTCAAGAAAAATCCTATGCATGCATAAGGAAGGACTAATACCTTTAATGTCTGCAACTGTCCATCCTAATGTCGTCTTATACTAACGAGCTTTTCTTCTTGCACCTTTGTAAGATTACTTGCTATGATAACTAAAAGTGTGTTGTTAGTGCCCAGATAAACGTACTTGAGGTGAGTTAGTAAGTGCTTCAACTCCACTTATAGTGCCTACACAATAAAAGGTAATAACCAATTAGTACTAACGGGCAATTCTAAAATGCAAGGGACATACCTACCAAAAGGATTTGTCTTAAGTGCCCAAATTGCTTCCTTTAAGTACTCTCCAAGCTCGAACTTGCATTGCCAACAACCAGACATCTTTTGCTCCAACGGGGTAATCAAGGCTACCTCCAAACGGTCACCTATAGAAAGAAAAGACCAATGCTCCACCAAAGAGTTAAGAATATCTACCTTGGAGACCGACTCACAATCCAATGGATAGCACATGGCATCAAAGATATTGAAATGAAGGACCTCTCTATTGAACTCTATAGTCAACATCCTACTGTATACATCAATTTTTGTCCAAGATGTCTTCAAAAAAGGCTTTCCTAACAAAATTATCAAAGGGCTCCCTCATCTTACATATCTAACACAAAAATTCTACAGGGAAAACAAGCTCATTAACCTGCACCAAAACATCCTCAAAAACCCCTTCAGGGTATATGTTAGATCTATTAACCAATTAAATGATAACACGGGTATCCTTTAATGAACCAAGATTAAGAGCTTTAAAAATAGATAAAGGCATAACATTGATCGAAGCTCCTAAGTCTAACATACATCTCTCATACCTTATGTTACCAATCTTACAGGGAATGGTAAAAATACCTAGATCCTTGCACTTGGGGGGGGTAGCTTCCTCTGTAAGACTGCTGACACATTGCCCCCTACACTGATATTCTCATCTACCTTCAGTTTCCGTTTGTTGGTGCACAGCTCCTTTAGAAATTTAGCATGTCATAGAACTTACTTAATTGCTTCCAAAAGAGGGATATTAACTTCCACCTTACAAAAGACCTCCAATATTTCCTTTTCTTGTTACTTGTTCTTTGCTAACCTGCTTGGAAATGGAACAAGAGGTGAATCATTGACAATAGGGTGTAAAGTACTTACCTGAGGATGGTGATGTTCCTTCTTCTTTATTAGCTCAATTTCTTCCTCTTCTTCTTTCTCCTTCCCCTTCCTTGGTCCTTGTACCTCCTTGCCATTTCTCAAGGCAATGGCATAAGTGTCTTCTCTTGGGTTCCTTTCAGGTTGACTAGGTAACCTTGTGGAACTTTGGGCCTGCAACCTCCCCATGGCATCCGCTAACTGACTGTCCCTATGACTCATACAAAGACTCCTCTGTGTCTTGTCGAATGCCACAGATTTCCTTCCTGAGGTTAGCAACTCTTGAGGCAGGGAAGTACTTCTTTAGAAACGTCTGCCACATTTTCTCCCGTGTGTTGACCGAGCTAGCGGGCAAGTCATACAACCACTTCTTGGCTGCATTTGCTAAGGAAAGGGAAATGTATTTAGCTTGAGTTGCTCCATTGAGACTCCCGCTGGCTTCACACCTTAGCATGTGATGTGGAAATCATTCAGGAACTTGTTTGGATCGGTGATGTAGCCTGATCCCAGTGAGCTGGTGTCACAAAAACCTGTAAAAGTAGGCAATGCATGTATCAGTCTAGGTTTAATTTCAACTTCTGGCTCATTATCTGGATAACTGATACAAAGTAGATTAGGGTTGAAAGAAGGAGATGCAAACTCCTTTAAGGTGCACTAATGAGGTTCCATAATCTCCTCAGTTTATGTCTAAACTCCTGTCGACTTCTTCTTCAAAGGATACAGAATGACCATTCTCGGGAAGATTTGTAAGGATTCCTCCCTCTCTCTGATGAAATCTGGTATGACCTGTAATAGGAGAAAAAGACAAAGGGTTAAGTGTAGAAAGTAACGATCCTCTACTTTCTTTAGCAAATTAACACAAATTAATGTGTTTTGAGGAACTGTGGGACACAAGCAGATGAAAGAATGAAAAAGAGATCAGCAAAAACAAAAATGAAAACAACACAAGAGACAACTATTATCACATGCCAACTCCTCGACAACGACGCCAAAAATTTGATAACCTGTCGCTAACAACCAAATAATAAATTCCTAAATACTAAACTATATAGTAAATGGCGAGCTAGGTTCGAACCACATAGAGTTAAGATGCAAATGCTATTTTAAATGTTGCAAATAGAAGAAAACAAAACACCCTGAAATGATGAAACAAGAAAATTAAGATGTAAACAACATAAATAAAAGAAAAACACAAAGTGAATTTAGAAAATACTAATAACAATGGTAAAGAAGTGGGTTGGAGATATCTTCGGGATTCCTAGATGTTCATTGATCCTTGAATCTAAATAAAAGGTACTCTCATTATGGTGTTAGCTTATAGACTTGATTAAGCTCTCAAACCCTTAATTTCTCTAAAATAAGCAAAACTAATAAGCTTTAGAAATGCCCTGATCTCCACTATAACCTAGAATAGGCTCTCTAAGTTCAAAAGCGAAGACGCATTAGGTATTAAGAAACGACTAACTTAGGCCACCTACTCATAAGCTTGGAAGGTGTAACCTAAAGGTATGGGATCCTAGATTAATTGATTAAGTATCTTGACAAATTCAACTAACATATTTCTACTTCCAAGAATCACTATAGACTATTACATATCACACGCTCATCCCTAGCCTTCATATTAGAAAGTTCCCTAAAGGGTAATCAAGCCTATAAGCAATTCCTAATTCATGACATTGATCCTAAATCCCAAACCAACCTAGACCTATAAGCACCAATTCAAGACAAGTTCAACTCCATTTTCACAAATTCCATCCCTTCATTCTTAAAATATCTCCAAAACCCTAAGTAGTCTAGCCACGTATGTTCATATTAAGCACAATAGACATTAAATAAACAAAACCCATACTTAATTAAATAAAACCAAGGCTGGATATGATAAATGAAGTGATAAAACAAAAATTCAACACTAACTTAATAGAAATCAAAACTTTTTATGCTAACAAATGACTAATCATACCTTAAATTACAAACTCTAAACTAATTGCATCAAAATGAAAATTCTAGCAAACACAACTTGCAAAAATCCCAAATTAATTTAAGCACAAATTAATCAAGAGCATCACAAATAAGCAAAAACCCATAACATAAACCATTAAACATTCAAATACCCACTAATTTGATATCTGAAAAGAAATCACATAAATAAACTCAAACAACCAAGATTAAAGCAGAAAAATTGAAGGAATAAAACATCCATTGATCTAACATAAAGGTTCCTTACAAAATTCATGAATTTCAACTACAGAATCCATTAAATATTCACTAAGAAAACTTTAAAACAATGGAATGAATATTAAGAGATTTGGACATTTGGAAAAAATTAGTGAAACCAAAAGAAAATAGCTACTTATGGAGAGTAACGAATTAATAAGAAATATATCTAAAAACCAATGAAAAAGTCAAATAAAAATGGAGTGAAGAAACTGTTGTAGCTGTCTCTACTGTCGAGAACCTCTCCTGGAAAGCTAGCTCTAAGCTGCCAGTTTGCCAAAAAATTGTTGACGCTGTGACAATAATCTCTTTTCTTCTTCTCCTACAACTCCCTCTCTATTCTCTCTTCTTTTCCTTCTTCACGCTACCGCTATTGTGCTCTCTTTTTTTCGAAAAATAATTTCTGGACCACTTTATTGTCATCACTTTTTTAAACCCACGCTCTCCTTTACTGCTATGTGACTGCGTTTTATGCTGGCTAATGTTACTGCATTTTGGTGCCCCTTGATCCACCTACTATGTAACACCCCACTCTTATGAGACACGTACCCGACATCCTAAGTGACATTAAAAAATGTACCTCTCAAGGGTGATGTGCTAGAGAAATCATATTCTCTTATAAGGCATCTTAAAGAAAAAAACACAATATTTTAAAACCAAATTCCTCCTTTCATTTCATAAAACTGAATTTACAATGTAGCTTTTATAAGATCATCCAAAGTATGTACATGATCCAAACCTAATACAAAAATACGCTACATGAAAGAGGAGTTATACAAAATGTCTAACTAAAACCTTCAGTCCCAGCTGGCTGACCTTTGAGCCATTTCTTCTTTCCAAAAATACAAGAACTATGCTTCTTGTAGAGTCTGTCAGTAGCTAATGTCCTCTCTCGGTCCTGAAAAATCAACGTTGCAATTTTGATGAGTTTTTTTAACTCAATGAGGCAACCATCATCGATCGTTCACTCAATTCATACTACAAATCAATACATGTAAACACATAATTCACATCTTTGCATTTTTGCATAAAGCATCACATACAACTTTTAGAACAATCATACTGAACATTTCATTCATAAAAAATACACATATCAATTATAAATGTAATGCACGTGGGACTCGTTTTCATTTATTATTGTCGTTGTGTGTTAAGTTATCAATTTGTTCTTATTTTGTATTTAATTCTCTTTAATGAGTTGAATTTATTATTCAAAATTAGTGGAATTGTCTTATAATTGTTCTCAGATGATTTTCAACACCTTATAGATGAAATTAAAACAAAAAGATGCAAAAGAAACAAAGAAAATCCGAAATTCCAAGTTTGGCAGCAATTCAGTGACTAAGCGTGGGCACGTGCAAGGATGAAAAAGAAAAATCTGCAGATCTGATTTCAAATTTAAATATGATTCTTTTGAGATTTTCATAATATTTTAAGATCAGATTGGTGGAGATTCACAATATGAACATGTGGGAGACGTGATTTGCAAGAGATGATGGAAAAGGAAGGGATCGGGAGGCATTAAATGACCAAAAACGTGACTGTTCATGTTAGTCCTTGTTTTAGAATAGTTGAACAATTTCTGTAGTTTTTTCTCAATCAGTTTCTTTACATTTTTTCACTTTTTCTTCTAGTATTGTCGTATTTTTCAAGAAATACCAGGAATGGACACTCATTGTGTTGTTATTTCTTTAATTTCTACTTTCGTTATGAATAGTTAAACTTAATTTCTTGATTGAGGGAAACCTTGTTATCACCTATTATGTGTGAGATGTTTCAATAAAGTTTGTTCATTGACGAATATTGAATATCTTCTGCATTATTTTTTTCTAATTGAATTGATTGATTTCTAGGTGCGCAACTAGAGATTGATTCGCTCAATAGCTAGATTAATGAAATATGACGTTAAGTTTCGTTAATCGCAAAGTAGCAATTAGGATTACCTTCTTTACGTTAGAGTTGGAAATTCTATGGAGATATTCATCTTGATTAATTGCAGGTCGTACATGTATTATCTTGCTCATTGGTTTCTTGATTCTTAAAGCTATTATTCAATTGAATCTATGATCGTATCTAGGTTGTTGTTTAATAAGAATGTTAGGATACATGTTTCTAGTCATTTACACTTAAGAGAAAACATCCCTCAATGAATGTTTATTAATGATTGAAATTTTGTATTGAGGATCCATTTTAGCGTGATAACATCGATGATCTGAAAATCAAGGTTTTTCACATTAAATTTTCAGACCCAATTATTTCTTTTGATTTGTGATTTTTCTTATCTTTTTCCTTAATCCCCGTGAATTAAACCCCTCCCCCCATTTTGTTACTTTATTTTCGTTTGAATTTGTAACTCCTTTACCGTTAAGATTCCTCGTGGAAATGATATCCACTTACCACTACTACATTAATTTGTATTAACAGAAGTTGGTTTCTTTTTTAATTTGGTTGCAGGCGATAGCAGTACCAAATTTTGGCATCGTTGCCAAAGAATTTTTGACAGTTTATGTACATTACGCATTCGAATTAATCATAAAATTTACAATACAATCTCGAGAATGAGAAGACAGCCAAAAGACTGCAGAAACAGACCAAACATCATAAAGAAACGTAGAAAATGGAAAGAATGGCACCAAACCACACTCTTGGTGAACTAACCGCGCCTACGAACGCACAACAGCCCCACTGCACCAACTTCCTGAATTTAGATGATAACAATACTTTTGAATTAAAATCTGGATTGATTCATTTATTACCTATTTTTAGGGGTTTACTGGGAGAAGATCCGTAAAAGAACTTGAAGGAATTCGACATGGTTTGTATGGGAATGAAGCCGACAAATGTGATGGAAGAGCAGATTAAGTTGAGAGCGTTCCCATTCTCCCTTAAAGACGATGCTCAAGATTGGTTGTACTATTCATCCAGAGAAAACGTGTAATCGTAGGCTGAAATGAAGATGCTCTTCTTCGAAAAATATTTTCCAGCATCGAGAGTAACCAATATTCGAAAAGATATTTGTGAAATTTAGCAACATACGGGAGAAACACTCTACGAGTATTGGGAAAGATTCAAGAAACTCTGCGCTAGATGTCCACACCACCAAATAACTGACCAGCTATTGATTCAATATTTCTACGAAGGGCTTTGGCTTTCGGATAGGAATATGATCGATGCTGCAAGCGGTGGTGCTTTGGTTGATAAAAAGCAAGCAGCCTCCAGGGAATTGATCGCGAACATGGCCTCCAACACTCAACAATTCAGAATATGTACTGAGCATGGATCAAAAGGCGTGAATGAAGTGAACGTGACCACGTTGGAGAAAAGATTGGATGACCTTACTTCTTTGGTGAGACAATTGGCGATTACGAAGAAGGAAGAAGCAAAGGTATGTGGAATATGCTGAATGTTAGGACATTCTATTAATTTATGTCCGATTTTGCAGGAGGAAAATGCATAACAGGTGAATTTCATGGGAGGATTTGTTGGGCCGAGTCAAAGGAAGTACAACCCATTTTCCAGCACCTATAATCTGGGGTGGTGCGATCACCTGAATTTGCGATATGGGAATTCTCAAGGGCAGCAAGCGACCACGAATTTTCAGCAGTATAGAAAATCGTATATGCCTCGGCAAAATCAAAATGTAACAGCAAATTTCGACGATAAGCCATCTTTGGAAGATATAGTTCAACCTTTAGCCACTAACACTTTGAGGTTTCAGCAGAATACTGAAGCAAGTATCCAAAATATGAAAAATCAACAAAGGAATATCGAAAATCAAATAAGTCAAATGGCAATTGCCATAATTCGATCGAAAGTGCGAACTTCTGGAAATTTTCCAGCACAACCGGAGATCAATCCTAGACAAAGTACGAAGCCTATTACATTGCAGAGTGGTAAGGAATTGCAGGAACCACTTCCGAAAAATTCCAGAAGGGAGGTAGAAGAAGAAATCACATAAAAGGCACCTTCATAGCCAAAATTGACGCAAAACAAGGTGCAAAACATGGTAATTCTGCCTCCTTTTCCAAGTCAATTTGCCAAAGTAAAAAAGGAAGAGCAAGAGAAGGAAATTTTGGAGACTTTCCGAAAAGTTCAGGTAAATATTCGTCTCCTTGATGCAATTAAATAGATTCCACGGTATGCTAAATTCCTTAAGGAGCTTTGTACTCTAAAGAGGAAATTAAAATTTGATGAGAAAGTGCAATTGGGAGAGAACGTTTTAGCGATTTTTGCAAAAGAAAAAAATTCCACCAAAATGTTAAGATCCAGGTATGTTTAGTATCCCATGCCAAATTGGTGATTTGCGGATTGAAAGAGCTATGTTGGATTTAGGTGCGTCCATAAATGTCATGCCATATGAAGTGTATAAATCTTTAAATGTTGGGCCTCTTTAAGAAACTAATGTAGTGATTCAACTAGCGGATCGCTCAAATGCTTATCCGAAGGGTATGTTAGAAGCTATTTTGATTCAAGTAGGGAATATGTTTTTTTTGGCTGATTTTTATATCTTACAGATGGGCACTAATGATGCATCTTCTTCCACTCTAATTTTATTCGGAAGGTCGTTTTTGAAAACGACTAGAATAAAAATAGATGTTCATGATAGATCTTTAACTATAGAATTTGATGGTGAATTAATTAAGTTCAATATATATAATACCATGAAAATTCCAGATGATGAATAGTTTTTGTGGATTTTATTGATAAATGGGTGCAGGAAAATTGGATTTTGGAAGATAAATATGGGCTGGAATAATCCTTAAAGAAAAAAACGCAACACATTGGCAAGGAAGGGAGGAAACGACGTTAGCTAGTGAACCAATGGAGACGTCATTGTGCATAGAGACCACTGAACCTTTTCTCCAGTAGATTACATCTATGGAAATTTCCAAAAGGCTGGACAAGTAGCTGCGTTCGTTAGATAACCCACCAACGTTGGAATTGAAGAGCCTACCTAGTCATTTGAAGTACATCTTTTTAGGTGAGAAAGACACATTGGCTCTTATTATTTTTAATCAACTTTTGGATGTGCAGGAAAGCCGGATGGTTAACATATTAAAGGAGAATAAAAAAGCTTTCGATTGGACAGTAGCTGATTTGAAAGGTATTAGTTTCATTATTTGCATGCACCGAATTTTGATGGAAGATGAAGCAAAGGAGGTGAGGCAACCACAACGTCATCTAAACCCACCCATAATGGATGTGGTGAAAAAAAGAGATTTTGAAGCTTCTTAAAGCTGGCATTATTTATCCGATTTCGGATAGTAATTGGGTAAGTCTGGTCCAGGTAGTTTCGAAGAAAACTGGTGTGATTGTGATTGAAAATAGCATTGGTGAGATAATACCGAATCGTGTTCAAAATGGTTGGAGGATATGCATAGATTATAGAAAACTTAATTCCGTTACTAGAAAAGATCATTTTCCGCTTGCATTTATTGATCAAATGCATGAAAGACTTGCAGGTAAATCTCACTATTTTTGTTTAGATGGCTATTCAGCATGTCACTGGATTTTGGTAGCACCTAAGGATCAGGAGAAGACAACCTTCACATGTCCATTCGATACCTTTGCTTACCGAAGAATGCCATTTGGATTGTGCAACGCACCCACGACATTTCAACGGTGTAGAGTAAGTTTTTTCTCCAATCTTGTGGAAAATTGCAGGAAAATTTTTATGGATGATTTCACAGTCTATGGAGAGTCTTTTGAAACATGCATTGTCAACCTTGAAAAAGTACTAAAACGTTGTATTGAAACTAATTTGGTTTTAAATTATGAAAAGTGTCATTTCATGGTTGATCAAGGCATTTTTTTGAGTCATACTATTTCTTTGAAAGGAATTGAAGTCGATAGGGCTAAGATAGATGTTATTCGATCATTGTCTTACCCCATGACTGTGCGGGACGTTCGTTCTTTTCTTAGTCACGCAAGATTTTATCGGCGATTTATCAAAGACTTCTCCAAAATTGCGCAACCCATATGCAGACTGCTCCAAAAAGATGTGAAATTTGATTTCGACGAGCCATGCAAAAGTGCGTTTGATGAACTCAAGGAGTGACTCACTACAGTGCCGATTATTCAGCCACTATAATGGGACATGCCCTTCAAGTTGATGTGCAATGCTTCGGATTATACATTTGGCGTCGTGCTGGGCAAAAAAGTGGACAAGGTACCTCATGTTATTTATTATGCGTCCATGACACTTAATGATGCCTAGAAAAATTATTCTATGACAGAGAAGGAGTTTTTAGCGGTCTCCTTTGGATTGGAGATGTTTCGGTCATACCTGTTAGGGATAAAGGTGATAATCTATTCTAACCATGCAGCTCTAAAGTATTTGGTGAACAAGAAAGAACCCAAGACGAGATTAATTCGATGGATTTTACTTCTTCAAGAATTCGATTTGGAAATTCGTGACAAGAAAGGAGTTGAAAATTAGTGGCCGATCACCTAAATAGGATCACTCCAAGTACTGCACCTGATGTTCTTCACGATAAATTTCCAGATGAGAATCTCTTCGTAATTTAACAGGTAATTCCATGACATGTGGACATAGTAAACTTTTTAGTAACTAAGTCTTTACTTAGTGATTTATCAAGAGCTGAGAGAGATAAAATCAAGCGAGAGGCTAAATATTACATTTAGGATGAGCCTCATCTTTGGAAATTTTGTTCTGATTAGATTGTTTAGAGATGTGTCACTGATGATGAAATTCCCTCTATTTTAAAATTTTGTCATTCATCTGTGTGTGGGGGACACTTTGGTCCCAAAAGAACTGCTTGAAAAATTTTAGAATGTAGACTGTTTTGGCCTAAGTTATTTTATGACTCTTACATGTTTTGCAAGTATTGTGATCGTTTTCAAAGAATAGGTAACTTGGGATCGAGGAATCAAATGCCACTCACGAACATTCTAGTATGTGAGATTTTTTTATGTTTGGGGAATAGACTTTATGGGTCCTTTTCCTTCCTCCTTTGGTAAGAACTACATTTTGTTAGTTGTGGATTACGTTTCGAAATGGGTTGAAGCTAAGGCTACAATATCTGACGATGCTAGAATTATTATATATTTTGTTAAATCTAATATTTTTCAAGTTCGGAATGCCACGAGCTATCATTAGTGACCAAGGAACCCATTTCTGCAACAAGATTTTTGAAGCTTTGATGAAAAGATGTGGTATCACACACTGACTCTCTACCACCTACCATCTGCAGACAAGTGGGCAAGCTGAGGTGTCCAATAGAGAGATTAAATCCACACTAGAGAAAGTAATGAATCCGAACCGAAAGGATTGGAGTTTACGATTGGACGATGCTTTGTGGGCATACTGAACTACGTACAAAACTCCAATAGACATGTCGCCTTACAGGTTAGTTTTTGATAAGCCTTGTCATTTACCTATGGAAATAGAGCATAAAGCTTATTGGGTTGTGAAGCAATTGAATATGGATCAGGTAGAAGTTGGTAACAATAGGAAATTGCAATTGCAAGAATTAGAGGAGATTCGTAATGAAGCGTTTGAAAATGCAAAAATCTATAAGAAAAAACTAAAGCTTTTCATGATAAAATGATCTCAAGGAAATAATTTTCAATTGGACAAAAAGTTCCTTTTTATCATTCAAAGCTTAAGTTATTTCCAGGGAAATTACGATCTCTATGGCTTGGACCGTTTATTGTTACTAACGTTTTTTCTCATGGTGCAGTAAAAATTCAAAGTTTAGATACCTCTAAGGTATTTAAAGTTAACGGACACCGCCTGAAGCCATATTATGAGAATTTTTCGGTTGAGCGAGTGGAAGAAATAGAGTTGGTTCCCATAACTTTTTTCTAATCAGGTAAAGACTTTAAAGAAGCGCTCTCAGGGGAACCCATAAAATTTTCAGGTTTTTTTATGTTATTTGTTTTCAATAGTTTTTATTTTCATTTCATTATGTTTATTTCATTTGGTTAGGAATTTAAATTCACATTTTCATTTCTGTTATTTTATTTTTCATCTTTTCATTAAAAAATGAAAATTAAAAAACAAAAAAATGAAAATTTTTATTCTTCCCCCCGCCCCTTATTTCCCTCTCTCTTTACCCCCTTCTTCTTTAATTGTGTTTCTCTCTTATTGTTTCAAACTACAGCTGCCGCACATCAACACTCATCTCTTGGACATTCAATCACACTTGCCAGCCACTCAATCCCATTCTATCTTAGTCTTCATCGACAACCCACCCACCAACCCTAACTTGTGATTTTGTTGATTGCGTGGTTGTCTTGTGCCATTGCAGGTTGTTTTTCACGAGATTAGCACAATGCCAAGGAAGAAGAGTGATTCTCATAGACTAGCCACTCCAATACATTTTGCTACTGATTTTCCTCCATCACAACCTACTTCAACCACCACCGAACCACCTCTTGCAACAGCCCAAGCACAAACAATTGCTACTCCAGCACCACGAACACGCCGAAGGACAAGGAGAGGCAAAGAAGTCAAAAACAACAACAAATGGACCACTAAAGTTGGGGGTTGCACATCTCTCCAACTTCCAGAAGATATAACCTGATTCCAACAGCTAAGTAAACAAAAAATTTATCCCTGTAAGTTTATTCTTCTGACACGCTTGAAGCATTGAATGTTTATGATTCTTTCTCGCAATTGATGGGTCCAATTGACTGGAGTATGTTTGCTAGAATTAATTGCCTTTCATTTGTTCAATTAACTAGGAAATTCTATAGCACATTCCAATTTAATTATATTGACAAGTTCAATGTGTTCACGAAAGAGGTTGTTGAATTTTGATTGATAGGAAAAGAATTTGCGTTATCGATTGCTAAATTTAATGTTGCTATTGGTTTTGTTTCGACTGCTAAAATTGAGACTGAGTTTTTATCAATGCTAAATGTGACTTTCATGAAGACTTTAATGCATTGGAATTATGGAGTCAATGGTCTGTTGATACAAATCCATATAATGCTAGTATTTCTAAGAGTTCCTTTCTTAGAAATCCTGTTTTTAAAATCATACATAGACTTTTGGCATACAATTTTTCGGGACGTAAAGATGCTGTGGAAACATTATCGAAAGTAGAATTTTATTTCCTATGGTATATGGATAGGCACATTCCTGTGAATTTAGGTTATTGGTTTATAACTCAATTTCAATCGGTGCTGTATAAGAAATCCAAACCTTTGATCCTCGGTTCATATATTACACAATTAGCCATTAATTTGGAATTATTGGATCTTGATAATACTGACATGAATTTGGCTTGTAGTATAGAACTGTTGGATTTAGATTGTTTGAGCAGGATGAGAATTGTGGATTTTAGTTGTGGCCACATCGCTTTTACCATTCTGGACCCAACCATCCTTCCCACTACGAGATCATCAGCAGCACGAAGTCGGGTTTCCATAACTGAAGCAAGTAGTAACCAACAACCCCAAACTGATTTGGAGGATCGTCTCAGTAGGATCAAATGAAAAATGCACCGTTTGGAGCATAATTGGATGGCCTATTGGGAGTATGAAGGATTCCAACCGCCACATCCGCCAACACCTTGATTCCGGCACTTCCGTAATAGAGAAGCTTTCTTTCACCTTTTCCTTTATATTTGTGCTTCTTTAACATTGAGGACAATGTTGGTCTAGGTATGGGGGAAAGAATTGGAGTTTTTGTGTGTGACTATTTTTCTGTTTTTTATTATTTTTGTCGGTTGTTGCATGATTGTTGCGTGTTAAACTATGAATCTTTTTCATATTAGTTCAGATGAGATTGAGTGTCTGCATAAAGTTAAAATGGGCTATGTGAGTCTAAGGTGAATCATGTTGATTGATTGCAATAATTGATCTTGTAAACTTAGCCAAAATTTTGACGTTTGAGTGATGAGGTAATGTGTGGAATTGAAGTGAATTCTTAAGTTGAACTTGTGAGAGAAATTTGAGCCTAAATGACATCATCTTTATATCATTCTATTTCTTTGAATTGTCTGATGCTCCTCTATTCATTTTGCCTTCAGAACTTGCACTGAACCGGTTTTAATTTATTTGATTACATGGGATATAAACATGATTAAGGCCTTCCTTGTTTTTACACCCTTTAGCTTAAAAATGGCTCTCCTAATTATTTTCCCTTTGCAAACATTTTTGAGCATTTACACTTATTCTTCAATCAATCACCTTACGTTAAAAAACTAAAAACCCTATTAGCCTTACCCTATCACAAGTTGAATGAAGCACTAAGTAATTTGGAACTTTGTTCTATATTGTGTTCTGAGATTTTTTTTTAGGTACTTCTACTCATGTGTTGTTAAATTATGTTGTTATTATTTTCTCTTTTTTTTTATTGTTTCCCTTGTGTTTAGAGTTATTCAAGCCGAAAAAAATGAAAAAAAGAAAGAAAAAATGAAAAGAGAAAAAGAAAAGAAAAGGGAGAAAAAGAAAACGAATAAAGCATAGTAGCATTAGTTTGAGTAGTTGTAGTCCTTTGTATTTATATGTTTATCTCAGAATTTTAATTTGAGTGTCCCTTTTACTTGATACTTTGTGAATGCTTGTGATTAACCCTTTTTCATTTTTACCTTACCTTTGAACCTAGCCCTATTACAACCTTTAATAAAGTCCTGATGATCTATTAGCTCATGTAATCGGAATGAATGATAATTGGTGAATTTGTAAGCCTATGGTGGTGCAATTTGTTAGAGGAAGATTTAAGAGAAACACTTTGCCCTCAAACACTTGAGTGTAAGAGAGAAATCTGTGAGAAGGATTCACTTTGGTTTCATACTTGCCTTTGAACAAAGATGTCTTATTTTGACTGTGTTTATTTGTATCAGTGAAAAGTGATTATGATGTATGTGCAACCTTAGTTTTGCTAGCCCAAGTTAGTGGATTGTGTGCACGTAATCTTATGAAAGATAACTTGACTGAGTGTAGTGGTTTGACATTTTTGCTTAAGGGCAAGCAAAGGTTTGGTGTGGGGGAGTTTGTTAAGTTATCAATTTGTGCTTATTTGTATTTAATTCTCTTTAATGTGTTGAAATTATTATTCAAAATTAATGGAATTGTCTTATAATTATTATCATATGATTTTCAACACCTTAGAGATGAAATTGAATAAAAAAGATGCAAAAGAAACGAAGAAAATCTGAAATTCCAAGTTTAGCAGCAATTCAGTGACTAAGCGTGGGCACGTGCAAGGATGAAAAAGAAAAATTTGCAGATCTAATTTCAAATTTAAATCTGATTCTTTTGAGATTTTCATAATCTTTTAAGATCAAATTGGTGGAGATTCACAATTTGAACATGTAGGAGACGTGATCTGCAAGAGAGGATGGAAAAGGAAGGAATCGGGAGGCATTAAAAGACCAAAAAAGTTACTGTTCACGTCAGTCTTTGTTTTAGAATACTTGAACAATTTCTACAGTTTTTTCTCCTCCAGTTTCTTTATGTTTCTACATTTTTTCTTCTAGTATTTTCATATTTTGCAAGAAAGACTAGGCATGGGGACTCGTTGTGTTGTTATTTCTTTGAATGCTACTTTCATTATGAATAGCTAAACTTATTTTCTTGGTTGAGGGAAACCTTGTTATCACCTGTTATGTGCGATATTTTTCAATAAAGTTTGTTCATTGATGAATATTGAATATCTTCTGCATTATTTTTTTCTAATTAAATAGATTGATTTATAGGTGCACAACTAGGGTTTGATTCGCTCAATAGCTAGATTAATGAAATATGACGTTCAGTTTCGTTAATCGCAAGTAGCAATTAAGATTACCTTCTTTATGTTAGAGTTGGAAATTCTACAGACATATTCATCTTGATTAATTGCATGTCGTACATGTATTATCTTGCTCATTGGTTTCTTGATTCTTAAATCTATTATTCAATTGAATCTATGATCGTATCTAGGTTGTTTAATAAGAATGCTATGATACATGTTTCTAGTCATTTACACTTAAGAGAAAACATCCCCCAATGAATGTTTATTAATGATTGAAATTTTATATCGAGGATCCATTTTAACGTGATAACATCAGTGACCTGAAAACCAAGGTTTTTCCCTTTAAATTTTCATACCAATTATTTCTTTTGATTTACGATTTTTTATCTTGTTCCTTAAATCCTCGTGAACTAAAGCCCCCCATTTCGTTACTTTATGTTCGTTTGAATTCGTGGCTCCTTTACCGTTAAGATTCCTCGTGGGAACGATATCCACTTACCACTACTACATTAATTTATATTAACAAAAGTTGGTTTCTTTTTGAATTTTGTTGCAGGCGACAACAGTACCACTGTGATCGAGTGCCTTTTAACTAGCCCATATCTCTCGTGGATATCGAGCTTTAAGCTCTTTATATTGGCGACTCCAGTCACAACTACTTTTATCTTTTATGCATTCATGTATTAGAATGCTTCACATTAACAAATTCTTAATCAATCAGATGCTTTCACATTCACATTCAGAAGACATATATCTTTGAACCTTATTCCGACATTCAACAAAATTAGTTGAGTAACATTTATTTCTTCAAATTCACATATAAGTAGCACTTCAATATCACATTCATGCATCAGAAGCCTCGGACCTTCGTTGTCTGGAATCAACACAATCAAATCACATTCATAAGATAATTCAAACATATTCTAACACAAACAATTAATTGAGTGAAATCATCTAGGTTACTCACAGTTTACTCCAGAAGCTATTTCCTCGAAGTCCCGGTAACATCTGGATGAGGGCGCTCTATATGTTCCTCTATACCATGCAAAACATACAAATTTATACACATCACAACTTTGCACAATTATAAGTATTCATTTATGCACATATAGAATATGTACAATGCATGTTCAATGACAATCTCGGGTATATATCCTTAATACATGTCTCATAACCAATTAACAAGATCTTTAAATCATCTTTAACATCTAAAACACTTTTTTTTACTTTAATAGCTCAATCCAACATCGATTAGGCTCATTCAAGATCACAATCAAGCATAAATATCTTTGGGAAAAACATTGTTAAATCAATCATCTATAAATAAACATAACTTGAAACAAAATGTATAACTTTTTCTGTAGATGTCAGATTAATGTCATTATAGGACAATTTTGAAGAGGACTTTGAGATCTAAAACTTTTGTGAAGATCCCAAAAAGCAATTTTGTCATCTAGAGTGCCAAAATCGCAAATTTATGAATTGTTCCGTAAATGTCCGCTAAGCGGACATACATCCCCCCTTAACGAACATAAATGGGGATAGGACATTTTTTCAGACCCGTGAAGGTCCGTTTAGTGGACATAAAGTCCATTTAATGGATATGGACGAGGCTAGGAGTTCTTCTAGACCCAAGAAGGTCCATTTAGTAGACTTAATGTCCGTTTAACGGATATAGGTGAGACAAAACTCACTCAAGAGCATTCCCAATGGTTTCTTCATCTATCCTAATTCACTTTCACTCCAAATTTTCCCAAATTCACTCCGTCTAATGCCACATCATTTCATAACGATTCACTACCAATTTTATTTAATTAAACTCTTTAATCTCTACTCATTTGACTCGTCATTTACAACTAATTCTCATCATTCATGAATTCCTACCCTTTTTCCTTAACATATCTCATTCCTAAGTCTCAAACAATTTATATTCAACGTTCATCATTTCAAGTTGATAACTTCTTCAAGTATACCTTAATTTCAACTTAATATCATCCATAAACAATTCTTATTCCATACTTGATCATAAACACCCAAAATAGGACATATTCTCATACACTCAAAACAGAACACAAACATATACATTCATCCACCAATTTGCTACACCCAGTTCTCAACTTCATGTCTAATCTTGAGATTCTTAAGGACAAAATTTAAGTTCAATGTCTTCATGAAAAATGTATCCATATGTCTCTAGTTTAATCAAAATAAAAAATCAACTCATTTTGATAACTTCAGAACAAGTTATGGCTAAAATACAGAAGCTTAACCAGTGGCAATGTTACTGCTAACATTTTCCAGCACTATCTTCCACTTTTTCAGATTTTAAAACTTCCAACATTTTACATCTAACCCATCTTGTACCTAAATAATCTTTTCTACCTCATTTCCTCTTAATTCTCAACTTCATTTCAACTCAATATCAATCACAAATCAATTCATGATTTATATTTGATCATTAACTAGAAACAGAACATATACATGTACCCATTCATCATCAATTTTCTGCACTCATCCTAATACCATTATGATGATCATTCTACCTCAAAAAAATCTCTATAATAATATATGAATTATTACCCATCATACATATACAAGAGTAAGACATTTACATAAATTTTTCATCACCCGCAACACATACATAAACATTTCATAATCAAGTCATCAAATCTTAATTTACTCATCATTCTAACTTTATTTAACCAAACTTATGATAATTAAAGAATAACTTACTTGATTTAGCTTCTAATCTTCAAACATAACGCTTAGCCCTAGCTTCCAAGCATCATATGATCTTCATCTTCTAAAGGTGGTAGGGTTAGGTTTTTTAGTGACAATTTGAAGAAGATAGCAAAATGATAGTAGTAAATGGAGGTGAGAATAAGCTCCAATGTTGGTGAGGTGAGAAGTGAAATATCATGGATGGAACCAAATGAAAAAAAGATGAAGAAGGTTAGGGCATATTGTGAGAGACAAAACAAGAGTTAAAAATGAAAGACATTGAAGAGAGTGTCTTGCAAAATGAAACAACGTGAGAGGTGAGTGGTGAGTGGTACTGACACTTGTCACCTTCCAATGGTCCCATTTAGATCCTTATTAATAACTAGTCTAATTGTCTCCAATTTCTAATCTCATTGTCTCTCAATTATCAATGACACTTGTAAATAAATCCCAAAGCCATTTATCAAAATTTCCATTGCCATTGGACAGCAAATTCTACTACCATTTATCGGTTGTTTTGCCACTTAGCATTTTTCCTAGTCCAAACATACCCAAAATTTTAGAAATTTCCTAATTTTCACCAAAAATTCTAAATCAATGCATATACTTTCCAAATCAATTTTCAACACATAAAAACCACAATTCTCAATATGATCACATTTATAACTCAATTATACCCGAAAAATATCAACGAATGCATGTACAATAATTTTAATAAAATATCTATATTCACGTGTATGTGTATGACATATTATGCATAAGCATGAAATGCACTTTCTAATTTCTCAATAATCTCTCATATTTACTATTTTAGCCTTAACATGGATAACGGGATGTTACATGCTGCATGCATTTTGTTTCATCTCTCCAGCTGCTATTTTGTCATTTTTGTTCAACATGTGTGAGTTCATGAAACACACACACGTTGTTTGCATGTTGGTCCAACTTTGTTGTCCTCTTCTTCTAGCGTTTTGTTTTCACTATACTATTGTTTTCTGCTCCTTGTCTCCCAGCTGGTGCATTTCTTCTTTGGTTTTTGCTTCTGCCCTATCCCACACGACTACGCCTCCTATTCTATTCTTGATATGATGAATTAATGGTTGATCTAACTGTTCATGTTTTAAATCCCTCACTGCTTCTGTGCATTTTCATTTAAAATGCATCCAAAGTCTTGAAAATGCATGTGTTTCGTTCCTCTATTGTCCTCCTGCACTGTCATTTTTGGTGTGTCATTGTACGTCTGTGTTTTGGCTCCACTTCCTTGGCTTTATTCTTTGTTTTTTGGTAACTTACAGATAGTGCATGAAATATGCAACGTGGAATGCTGCTTGCGTTTTTCCTTCTAGCCGCTACATTTTTTACATTCTCTCTATTTCTTATTTAATTATTAGTCCACCCCACTATTCAGCCTTCATGCTACCGTTGATGCTCTCTCTTCTGTTTTCTCTTGATTTTCTTATTTAATTATTGGTCCAATTTACTATTCATGCCCCCTAAATAACCCCACGCTTTTGCTACGTCTGTATTTCTTTCCTTTGGACTATGCGTCATCGTCTTGGTGTGAAACATGGTTGCGTGTTGCGTTAATTGCATGAATGTTGTTCATGTAAAAAAAGTTTACGTAAATAGGTTTTGCATGAAATGCTACTGCACACGCTGCTGTTTCTGTTGCTCTTATTCTTTTGATGTGACAAATTAATGTTGTGGGCCATGAACAGTGTCACTTATTAAAACCTCACACTGCTGCTTTGCTTCTTTGGCATGGACTACTCCTTTATCCATTAAACTCTACCGCCCATCATCCTCTATTGTGCTGCCATTAAATTACATTCTTGTACGTATAAACATGCACGTAATTGATGAATTTCTACTTCCTTATGCCTCCAACTTGTGTTGTCAATTAAATCACTATCTTGCATGGATGTCGTGAGTGAGTGATTCTTCTTCCTTTTTGAATATATTTATGTTCAATCCTTTAATATATATGTAAACATAAAATGAACACAATTTAATTATTTAAACAAAACAATAGGATTGAAAAGACATTGAAATGCATAAGAAAATATAAGATAATTCAATCTTATCATCGAGCATTTGGCTGTAAGTGTTTCATATTAAATAATGGAAAGGACAATCTTGGAAAATTTGACGTGAGATATGATGAAACTATTTTCTGGGTTACAGTACTGTCAAAAAAGAAATCAGAGTTTATAATACAAGAACAAAGAGGATAGAAGAATCAATATATGTGGTATTTGACGAAGCACTACCCTCGACAACAGCAGCTAATTCAGATGATGAAGGGCATCCTTCGGCTCCTAAAAATGCATCGCGGACTCAAACTAGACCTATAGTTTCTTCAAAACTACAAGATCAAGAAGTTTTTTTTTTAAAGCAAGGATGGAGTAGGCTCCTTCATCTTAGCAAAAGCTTATGCAACAAAGAATACAAGAGAATGGAGAGGTCAAGATACACATCAATACATTCTAGGAGACCCTTCTGAAAGTATAAGAATCAGATTTTCCTTTAAAAACAATTATGTTGCCCTCATCTCACAATTAGAACCAACAAACTAAGTTTGACAAAAACAAAGTCTGGAATCTAGTGTCTTGCCCACAAAATAAGTCAATCATTGGAACTAGTTAGGTATTTTAAAACAAATTTGACGAAAATGGTAAGATGGTAAGAAAAAAAGCTAGGCTTGTAGCTCAAGGTTATAATTAACGGGAAGGTATTGATTTTGATGAAACTTATGCGCTTGTTGCTAGATTAGAATCAATTAGAATTTTACTTGCATTTGCATGCTTTAGAAAATTTAAATTATTCCAAGTGGATGTTAAAAGTTCCTTCTTAAATGGATATATCAACAAAGAAGTGTTTGTTAAGCAAGCTTCAGGTTTTGAAGATGAAAACCATCCTTATTACGTGATGAAGTTAACTAAAGCTTTGTATAGTTTAAAGCAGGCTCCTCAAGTATGGTATGAGAGGTTAAGTAACTTTATGTTTGTGAATAACTTCGAAAGAGGAAAGGTAGATAAAACGTTATTTATTAAGAAAAAGGAGAACGATTTACTTCTAGTGCAAATATATATTGATGACATAATATTTGGTGCCAATGATCAATCCTTCTGTGAAGAATTCTCATATTTAATGCAGGGAGAGTTTGAAATGAGTATGATGGGAGAACTATCATTCTTTCTTGGGTTACAAATTAGGCAAACAGAAAAAGGAATCTTCATTTGTCAAGACAAATACACAAAGGAACTTAACAAGAGATATCATTTTGAGAATGTCAAACCAATAGGTACTATGTATTATGGAACTAAACCTGATAAGGATGAAGAAGGCAAGGCTATGGACGAGACAAAGTATAGAGGAATGATTGGATCACTACTATATCTTACAAACTCAAGACCAGATACTATGCTTAGTGGATCATTCGCTATCTTCGTGGAACTATAGAATTTGGATTATGGTATCTAAAAATTGATTCTTTTAACATAGTTGGCTTTTGTAATGCAAATTATGCAGGTATAAAGTTGATAGGAAAAGAACAAGCGGGCACGACTAATTTCTTAGAGCATGTTTAGTTTCTTGGTCTTATAGGAAACAAAAATTGCACAACACTTTCGACAAATGAAGTGGAATATAGCAGCTGCCAGCTGTTGCACTCAAATCTTATGGATGAAACATCAACTCTAGGATTTTTCTCTTAACTTTGATCATATTCCTATACTACGTGACAATACAAGTGCAATAAATCTCTATAAAAATCCTATGCATCATTCTAAGACTAAGCATATAGAAATCAAACATCATTTTCTTAGAGGTTATGTTTTAGCAGGAACTATTGATCTTTTACATGTTAAAATTGAAAATCAAGTAGTTGATATCTTGACTAAGCCACTATTTGAAGATAGATTTTGTGTGTTAAGGAAAGAGCTTAGTATGTGCAGACTATCATATTAATTATGTATAAAGATTCTACACTACTTCTCTTTGTAGATATTAGTAGGCTCCTTCTAATATGTTCTTTTATGTAAGGACCCCTTTAGTTTAGAAGGACCCTCTTAACTTAGAAGGCTCCTCTTACTTTAATAAGGTAGAATACATGTGTCTTAGAAAGGCAATTCTTTAATAGCATCATTTTAGCTTTTAAAATGTGTGTGCTGCCCTGATAGCTTTCCGTACGTGAATGAAAAAAGATACACAGATGATCATAGTTCCTTTATTAACTTGTAAGACTGCTCATCCTCACACAAAATCAATGCTCAACAATCGTTTAGTATACATTAAATAGACTTCCTTCTTCTACTCATCTTTTTCATTCTCAAAAGCGTTGTTCTTTCCTCTCTACACCCTAACTCTTTGCTTCCTCTCAAATCTCCTAAACCTCACCAAACTTACTTACAATGGCATGAACAAAATCAAAGGGACAGAAGAAAACCTTGGCTTCCTCTTCTAGCCATGGCGAAACTCTCCACCATGAACAAACTCTGGTTTCTGAGTCTTCTTCTCTGTCTCAATAGTAGGATTGTTAAACACTCATATTGAACCTGTTTATATTACCTCTAAGCCCTAAGTTTCAGAAACACCCATTTATGAAACTATAGAGGAGAGAAATAGACATGTTTTGGCTATGTTGTCTCTAGAATCAGACTCTGATTCATCCTCCGAGCACAGCAAACCAACAGTCAAACAACAATATGTCTCTAACTTTAGTGAAGAAGAAGAAGAAGAAAAGGAAGAAAAGAAATAAGAAGAAGAAGAAGAAGAAGAAGAATTTTTTAGTAAGGGGGAGCTAGCGAGAAAAGTAAGGTTTCATTCTCCTTCACTTTGTACCCATTCCCACTTTTCCTACTCTTACTCTATCTACCCTCTCTTCTAAATTTTCGACACCTCCTTCCCCTATTCCTCAATCTACTTCCAAGGATAAGAAAGTGCTGAAGTGCACTAGATCGTAAATGATGATGGTTCAGATGAAGAACCAGCTTGGTTAATAAGACGACCATGGACTAGAGCAAGTGTTGCAAAAACAAGCTAAAAAAATTATTGAATAAGAAGGAACCCTTGACGCTGAAAAGAAAGAAGAAGAAGAATCTCGAAAGAGAAAGAGAGAAGAAAAAAGAAAAGACAACAAGCCTATGGTTGAAGAGAAGACTAGATGAGCCACTTTATGAAGAAGCTTTGATTGAAGAAATCCCAAAAACAAAAAGGTTAAAACTGAAGAAACAAAAAGAAAGGAGAGTCTTTAGCACCAGTTAAGTTATTTTAGCCAACGGAAGCTAAAGCTAGATACAAAATGCATTACAAGAAGCCCAAGGTGGTTGCAGGACGAATTTTGGCTCAACTCCTTTTCGATGAAATTGGTATTCCCATCTATTATCATTTTTTTGTTATTAGTTGGGAACATTATTTGAATTTAAATGAGATAGTGTGTGATGACCTAGATGTTTTTACACACACATGAGAAAAAAAAAGAAATTAATGGAAAGTTGATAATAATCTCTTGGGTATGTGAATGTGAGATCTTGATTATGAGGAAATCTTGGAAAACATTATAAATATAATTCTCAGAGGTAGAACTAACCTTCCTTATCATAAATGAGATATTACTGATCTTGATCTGGGAGAAGTTGCGGATTTTAGCTGCTTACACTGAGAATGCCCGTAAAGGGAGACCATAGTGTAGACATATGAACTTACTACTAATATGCCTTACATCAATATCCGCCACTTCAATTTTTCTAAGGAGTAGTTCAGTGGAAAGATGTGGTATCTTGGATATATATGTGGTGTATAATCTTCTAAAGGGCAATAAGATGAATCTCCCAATAATGATCCTACTATTTATGGTGGACAAGGGAAGTTATAAGAATACAATTATTGGTCTGTGTAAGGCCCCAGATTGTACCCCAGTTGGAATGTTACATGTTCATGAAAGTAGAAGTATGATAGGTGTTAAAAATTATGAGATGATTGAGAATTTCATAGGACTTGAATTTTGGTATAATGGATCATACTTAGTGATTTGGAATTAATTGATACTATTAGAGAATTGAGGTATTAAAATGTGCATTTGGACTAGGAAAATTGTCAAGTGGCAAGATAAGTTGGTATATGAAAATTGGAATGACTAAGCCTATGAGTTAGTGACATTAGGCATAGTTAATGCATTGACAAATGGCATAGTTAATAAGTTGACAAGTGGCAGCAATAAGTGTGTGAAAAGTGGTTTAATATATTGGTGACATTTGGCAGCTCTAATGTGGGAAAAATGAAGAACATGCATAGTGACATAAGTTGTTACAACTTGATGACACCTAGCAATGGATGAGGCAAGTTTTTGCGGGAGTAATTTCTGTTTTTCTCATTCTTCACTATTTTTCACTCTCTCCACCGACACTCGCTCATTTCCTCTCAACTTCTAGAGTTTTTGGGATCATTTTCTCTTATAATCCTTGTAAGTTACTGCATTAAAAAAGCTACTTTATACTACCTTTTATGTTGTTATCATCTTAGTGTTAAGATTATCTTACATCTACCAGGATTTTCGGAAGTGTTTTGATTGCATGAAGAGTTGGTTTGGTTAGTTTTTTGAAGAAGGAACTTGAAGGTATTTAGGTAAGGGAATTCTAAACTTTATATCTTGTATTAATACAAGTTTTATAATAATTAAATTGGCATGAAATATATGTTAAGATGATGATAATTGAATGCTGGAAAAATGATCCTTGTATGATAACTTCTAGTTTGGTTTTGATTTGTGGAAGATATTGATTTGTAAGTTACCTAATGAATGATTTTTGAATTAGTTTAGACATGAATTTGATGAGGCATTGAAGCATGAGTAAGGTATAATTGAAGTGAAATTGATGGTCTATGGTGAAGTTGTGTCGAATGGAAGTGAAGAAGTTAAGTTTTGGAAACAAATTGGAGATTATGGTTGAGTGAACCTTTGGTTCACTCATCCCACGATCGTGGGATTAATAAGGCTTATTCCCACGATCGTGGGAAGTACTTAGGAAGGATAAAAGTTTGGTTTTGGGCAATTGTTGGACTATATAAGGTTAAGGTACTTTATAACGGTTTAATTGGACTTAATTAAGGTGTAAAATGAACTTTGATGTGTAATAAGTTTATTAAAGGTTGTATAAGATTTAGACTTTTTTTAATTGAAGCAATAACTTAAAGAAGGTGTTATTATATAACAAATTCTCTAATTTTGGAACTTATAAGTTGTTAAAGGAATGAAGTATACTTATGAACACAAATGTGTTTTAAATGATAAAAGTAATGCGTTAGTCATGAATGTTTGAGAATTGGGAACTTATGTAAGTTCATGTAAAGTGTATTACTTAATGTATTCATTGGTGCATTATTACAAATGCTTATGTTTATAAGGCATGTTAAGTTTGATCAAATGAGTAAGGTAATATGTTATACACTACATCATTTACATGAAATTCTGAAATCTGAAATGGTTTGTTTAAAAATTGTCAAGTCCTAGTTATGGGTAAATAGGCATGCCTAGAAGGGTCTGCAGCTGCTCCTGTAACCAGAAACTAAGGTGTCTTCAGTAACTAGACACTAAAGTATCTTCTGTGCCAGATACTTTGGTGTCTTCTTATAGCACCCCATTCTCATAGGGCATATCCCCAAACATACCGACGGTTTTCGAGAACATACTCTATAAGAGTGGCATGCTAGAATAGTCAATTAGTCAAACTCATTACATTTTTTTCAAAACAACACACCCATATGCGAAAAATCAATAAACAAATCAGACCCACTTTATTCATAATATTTTCCATTCCAAGACTTACAATCATTTTACAACTCATCAGAATTTCACTAGTCACTTGGGCCCATTTCATTTACAAACATCACTCGCCACAATTGCTATTACACTTTACAATTTACACGTATACGTTGCACAATATTTGCAGAAATATAATTCAAAAACTAAAATCACTGAAGACATATGCAGTTGCAAATTGATCCTGACCCTTAGCCCATATCTGATTTCAATGGTTATACTTCAATTAGCCTAACTGGATATCTCCTTTGAACCTGAAAAGCCACGTTGCAATTTTAGTGAGTTTTGCGAACTCGGTGAGTTAACCATCCTTGATGATTCACTCAAATCATATAACACATCACATAATATTTTCACATAATTCACATCACTAGAATCTCCTCATAACTTAGATCATCTCTCAATTGAACCTCAGTGGTCTGAATGATGTGGGATGGATCCGATCTATACCTTCTCAATATAGATACATGAAAAACGTCGTGTATCTTTGACAATTCTGGTGGCAGCGCCAACCTATAGGCTAGTGGTTCGATCCTCTCTAAAATATCATATGGACCCACATATCTCGAACTCAACTTGCCCTTTTTTCCAAAACTCATGACTCCTTTCCAAGGAGATGTTTTAAGAAATACTTTGTCACCGACTTCATACTCCATCTCCTTCCGGTGTGCATCGGTGTAGCTCTTCATTCTATGCTGAGCTTCCTTAAGCCGTTGCTTAATCAATTTAACCTTGTTCACTGTCATCTGTAATAATTCTAGTCCTATCAGTTTCCTTTCCCCTTCTTCATCCCAGCATATGGGAGTTCTACATCTCCTTCCATATAGTGCTTCATAAGGAGCCATCTGAATGCTCGAATGGTACGAATTATTATAAGCAAATTCGACCAATGGCAAATGTTCATCCCAAGCTCCTTTAAAGTCTATCACGCATGCCCTAAGCATTCCCTCAAGTGTCCAAATGGTCCTCTCAGATTGACCATCCGTCTGGGGATGAAAAACCGTACTAAAAGTTAACTTAGTTCCGAGAGCCTCTTATAAGCTTCCCCAGAATCTCGAAGTAAATCAAGGATCTATGTCAAAAAATATAGAGCCCGGAATCCCATGCAGTCTCATTATCTCATCAATATACTTCTTTGCTAGCATATGTAGAGAATCAGTCTGTTTAATTGCCAGAAAATGGGTTGACTTCGTCAACCGATCAATAATGACCCATATGGCATCATGCTTCCTACTAGTCTTGGGCAATTCCATCAGAAAATCCATAGTTATCCTTTGCCACTTCCATTCAGGAATGGACAATGGCCTTAACATGCCTGAAGGTGCTTGGAGTTTAGCCTTGACTTACTGACACACTAGACACTTGCTCACATATTCTGCTACATCTCTATTCATGCCTTTCCACCAGAAATGCTCTTTCAGGTTTCTATACATCCTGGTGCTACCTGGGTGCATGACATAAGGCGCATTGTGTGCCTCATCCAGTATTTCATCCTTAACTTCTTTGAAATTAGGGATACAAAGTCTGTTTCCTACTACCATTAGCCCATCATCCCTCACTACCACTTCAGATTTCTTACCATTCTGAATTTCTTCTCGGAGCTTACTCAATTCTGCATCCTGTGCTTGTAACTCCTTAACTTTCTCCCTGATTATCGGCCTCACTCTGAAATTTGCAATAACACAATCTGGTTCCTCATGTTTCAAACTTATTCTAAGCTTCGTCATTTCTTCCAATAACGAAAAATACACTGTTTGAACATGAACTATAAAGGATTTCCTACTCAAGGCATCTTCCACCACATTCGCCTTTCTTGGATGGTATTCAATCAACAAGTCATAATCCTTGAGTAACTCTAACCATCTTCTCTGTCTCAGATTTAAGTCTTTTTGACTCAATAAATACTTAAGACTTTTATGATCAGTACAGATCCTCGTCTGAACCCCATATAGATAATGCCTCCAAATCTTCAGGACAAAAATCACTGCTCTAGTTGCAAATTAGGTGAAGCCTTCTTGGCGCTAAGAAGTGGAGCACTGTCAAATGGATTGGGCCAACATACTGACTCTAGTTGCAACTGTTAAGCAAACGGAGAATCAAGGAATAAGGGATATCGAACAAACAAAGGAAGGTGATACCCTCTAGTAGTAGCCAATGTCCCAAACATTCTTGATGATTTTTGCATGCATTCTAAATTTGCAAAAAGGAAATCTGCAAAGAAGAGAAATCAAAATCCCAAATATCATAAATGGTAAATAAGGTCTCCCATAAAGATGATGTGCTGCCTATAATTGTTCCTTGGTATCTATTATGTAGATAGCCACTTTATCTTCCTTGGGAAGTTTTTTGTTCTTGGGTTATATTGCAATAGGATGGTAGGCTTAAAGCCTTGAACTCATTGTAACGTTGATTTAGTTTTAACTATAATTTAAATTCTTTTTATTTTTAAAAAGCATCAATAATAACACCTACAGTTACAAAAATGTCAAGGGATGTGAGCCAATCACTCATTAAACTCCAGCAGCAGATTAAATAAGGTAGAAGAAATTTAAACACCCAATGATTAATTAAAAATGATGACTTCTTTCACTTCTTTTCCAAATTATGTATTTAAATATTAAAAAATAAAGAAAACAAAAAATACAAAACATAATGATGAAATTTCTTTAAAAAATAAAAAATTATTTTAAAATAAGCAAACAGAAAATAATAAATGTAAAAGCATAATAGTGCCACAAATTCAATTCTCTACACCTAATTTGCCATTGATGGCCCAAATATCAACCAATTTCTATTTCTAACTACCAAGGCGAATTGAATAAGAACAAAATTACAGTCTAGCAATGAATCAACACAACTAAATATTTACAATCAATAAATCTATTTTCATAGCAAGAGAATTCAAATTCTCGAAGTTCAACACCATTAAAATTTCAGCCACTACACAACCTACCAAACCAAAACCAAGCAAGAAACCCAAAACATTTGCTATAAAGGAGACCCTTTTAACGCCAAGGTTCTACAGCACCGATTTTAATGAGATGGAGACCCTCTTCAACACTGAAATCAATAAGAACTTGAACCATAATGAATTCAAGGCATTGCTTCAAAAGCTCAAGACTGACTACAATTAGACACAGTTTGTTAGGAAAAAGGAGTTCAAATAAGTTGCTAACAAAATGAAATGCCCTTTAAGGAAAATCTTTGTTGAGTTCCTAGAGAGGTCTTGTACTGCTGAATTCTTCAAATTCCTTCTCTACAATGAGCTTAGAAGGAGGCTCAAGGTAAGGTTTCCTTATAAACTCTTAATTACCTATCTTGATTTTCTGCAATTCATAATGTTAGAAAATGTAATGGGTTCATAATCTCTTACCTTTGCAACTTCGTCCGATTTCTTCTATACCAAAATTGCTCGAACAAGCATATTCAAGGAATCACTAGACTGCGAAGATTATAAAGATTTTAAACTTTATAATTGTCACTTATATCTATGTAGGGAAAACTTTTTAAAGTAATTTACCATTTTCTTGTAGTCTAGCTCAATGCACGGGGCGTCCATCTTTTTAAAATATACTAACTCGATATTCTCAAAATATTTTTCAAGATAAATACCTTCAAAACATGAGAACATAAACTGCCAGCAAATGCAAACTTTTGACAACTACGATGGACTTCATCATTTGATGAATCATAAGTGACCATATGAGAGTAGCTCTTCCCTAGAGGAGTGACCTCTTATTTTGTAATTGTACCGTCTTCACCAAAAAGACGAAAACTAGAATCATGAGAATTATTTCATTAATCTTGAAAACATTTATGTTGGAACCCTGTTTCCGGAACCTAACAACCGGAGTCCTAAACTTTGAACTTATTACCCTGTAGGGTCATGATCAACCATTCCCAAAGGTGGTATGTGCAGTCAAACACCAAAATCTCAACTTGACCTCATCAAAGAAATCGTTGCTCTAAGTCTTAAATTTGCGTTGAAACAAGAATCATCTCCATCGGGGTTTTACACCTCGAGATATACTTAATGAGCTAAAACGTGCTCATACCCCAAGGATGTTCTCCCAAACGACCCCTCACTTATTCTAATGCAACTTTCCCAAAACACTCCAAAAGATACAAATTTTCATGGAGAGACAATACAAGAAGTTAGGAATCTATTGCTTTAAGAATCACTTCATTTGGGGGTTGGATGGGGGAGTTATACCCGAAGGAATCGAACATGCTTATACCATCAATCAAAATGTACCTATCTTGGCACAAATGCCATAACGTTTGCTACAAATTTCAAATAGACTTCATTTTTGTCTTTTTTCAAAGAGAACTTCAAGATCTATAACTTTCATGAAGACCTCAAAGACCAATTCCAACATTTGAAGGGTGAAAAAGAAAGCAGACGATGACGACGTCATTTTGAGACGATGATGATGTCATCAAACGATACAGATTGGAAAAATCTCCATACCTTTCCCTACAGACATCGGATTAAGGTGTTCTTTATATGGTTTTAAAGAGGCCTTTAATATCTACAAATTTCATGAAGACCTCAAAGATCAATTCCAACGTTTGAAGTGTGAAACAGAAAGCAGACAATGATGACGTCATTTTGAGATGATGATGACATCATCAGAAGATACAGATTGGGAAAATCTCCATAACTCTCCCTAAAGACATCAGATTAAGGTTTTCTTTTTATTTTTGGAAAGAGGCCTTTAATATCTACAACTTTCATGAAGACCTCAAAAACCCATTCCAACGTTTGAAGTGTGAAATAGAAAGCAGACGATGATGACGTCATTTTGAGACGATGATGACATCATCAGACGATACAGATTGGGAAAATCTCCATAACTCTCCCTACAGACATCAGATTAAGGTTTTCTTTATATGGTTGGAAAGAGGACTTTACGATCTACAACTTTCATGTAGACCTCAAAGACCAATTCCAACGTTTGAAGGGTGAAACAGAAAGCAGACGATGATGATATCATCAGACAATATAAATTGGGAAAATCTCCATAACTTTCCCTACAGACATCAGATTAAGTTTTTATTTATATGGTTGGAAAGAGGACTTCAAGATCTACAACTTTCATGCAGGCCTCAAAGACCAATTCCAATTTTTGAAGGGTGAAACAGAAAGCAGACGATGATGACATCATCAGACGACACAGATTGGGAAAATCTCTATAACTTTCCCTACAGACATCAGATTAAGGTTTTCTTTATATGGTTAGAAAGAGTCACATGTGCATTGCATACTGGAATACTTATCTGACATAGTTTTTGCTCTACATGACTGGACTGTATGACTACTGTGATTCGTATTTCTGTGACTGTGTTACGAGTAG
>JAOSBM010164113.1:0-10984 GCA_027568955.1 Erythroxylum tenue | reverse complement strand
CAAAGCATAAGCTATACTCCCTTTTTTTTGGTTTGATCGAGATTGAAAGGTATAGTCTTGTGAACAATTTTAATCGTTTGGTCCACTCATCCAGTTTTTTTTTTTAATATATGTTTTAAGATTTTTTAATTTTAATTTTATTATTTAATAATTTTAATAATTATGATTCTTAAATTTGAATGGAATCAATCAAATGTAATTTAAATTAATAATTTATTAATTTAAGTTGAGTTAACTCATATAAAATAACTTTATATTTGATAAATTATATAAAAAATATATCTTTTTTTTTGTGTAAACTACCGGTATCTGAACCCACTGGGTCGACTAATCCACAGTTAAGGCTCCTCGCCACTCCTTGCAGGTGTGTTTAGTGGGAATCGAACCCGAGAGCTCTTCCCACATGCCCAGCCTGCAAAAAATATATCTTTTATTTTTTTGTATTTTTATCTTTTAGAAATTAATTTTTAACAATATAGTTATTCATATCAAATTAATACATTCAATATTAAATTAACAAAACCAAAATGGTTTTAAATCTTAATTAATAAAAGGACTACCCGCTTAAGTATTTAAATCGAAGTTATTAAAGATAATTCATTAAGAACAACGTAGTAAATATTTCAATTACATGCAAGGTTTTTTAGGAGATTCAGCCTTATCTTTAATTAGTAGAGTGACTGTTTTTAAATGACTCATGTGAAAAACATAAAAAAAATTAAAAATATAAATATAAATAATCAATAAAAAGAAAGAAATAAATAAAAGTTTAAAATTCAAACTTGCAAAATAGAATTTGGTGGTAGAGACCAACACGATGTCCCTGAAAAGTATATGAAAGCAACACCTAAACTTGCACAAATCCTGGCCTGTATCTTCACAAAATCTGTCAATTGGATCTTATCTTACTGTATCCAATTTTCCAAATTTAGTTTGGTAGTCTTTTTATTTAGTACTGTGTTGGTTAAGCTAAGTTGAATACTAATTTTTAATGTCAGTTTGTTTAAATGTGGTTTTAGAGTAAGGTGTAGCAGCCAATTCCAACACAGGCACACAGACACACTTAATTGTCAAGTTGTTTAGGGGTGGGTTTTCGAGTTTGGTGCATTCAGGATCAAGAGGCGCCACAGGTTTTCGTTTTCCAGGAATGAAAAGGAAAGGAAACGTACTTGCTGGCATTGTAAATGATTGATTCAGGTTTCAGGATTTGGGCATCCACAACGTGCTGGAAGCGAATGGCAAGAAACCATCAGGCACTTCAAGTCTGATTCTATGCCGATACAAGAAACGTTCAAATCACAGAGCTGGATCCAGTTAACCATTGTTTGGCAGCAGAACTTTTATTTAAAAATCATGCCTTCTTTTATTAGGTTCTACATGTTTTAATGTTTGACTATATTGCTACTCTTGGAGGATGATAACATCAATTATTTTCATAAACAAAACGGAAATTAAACTGGTTAAGAATTTAAGGTTTAAAATGAACTCCCGGTCTTTAGATTTTTTCTATTTTGGTCTTATAATTTCAGACTGTAAGGATATTTTATGCACTAGGAACAATATCTCTGTCCCTTGGATTAGGCGTTCGGGGAATAGGGGCGCCCACTCTCTTGCTCAAGCTTCTGTTCTCCATAGTAGCTTTCAAGTGTGGGTTGATATGACTGACTGTATCTTGGATCATTATTCCTCGAAATAATAGCTATTCTCTCTTTAAAAAAAAAAGATTCAACAACTATTACCTTAATTTCAAATATCTCAAACTTTTTTAGTTCGGTATTTTAAATTATTCAGAATTTAACGATCCCTTAATTTATCAGGTAGATCAAACCTAGTTGATCAAACTTGTTGCTTAAAAGTAAGAATAAGAGCAAGTTCTCATCATATACATATAAAGAAACTATGTAGGATACCAAAATCTTTGTTCTAGACCATAAAATCTGGAAAGTCTGGATGTTAAGAGTCAGGTTGATTAGGGTTGAAGCAAAATCTGATCCAAGCCGTGAAGCATACAAATCAATCCTACCCTCCTGTCAACGTTTTCCAATTTTGTGCCAATCCTTAGAAGATTAAGTAAGTTAAAATCGTGACATCTACTATTTACATTCAGGATAAGACCGACTTCAATGTCTCAAATCGTTGATCAAGTCATTGTTTGCATCATTGGCATCATCAGACGGTCAGGATTCAACCTTCCTGTCATTTTCATATTCCATCAATATCCTTTTCTTAATCCATTCAACATTTCTCGCTTCAAAGCAGAGATCATTTTACGGTCTATTGCTTGTCTCCAACCCGAAGCTTAAAACAGCCAAGTGGCCCAAGTGGGACGGTAGGTGAAACACAAACAAAGGTCGTAAGCTGCTGTCGTAAACACCCTCACGGTCTAAAGTCTCCATGATTTTCCCTGTTGAACATTTTTGGAGCCTCATATTTCAGTTTAGGGAACTCAATATTAGCATTAAAAATTCACGTCACACCCAGTTCGAAGTCCCGTAATAAAGCAAAATTTGGAAAGCTCTAATAATACGTAACCTTACCCTTACATTATAGAGAGATTGTCTTTACTAATTTTACAAAATCTGATAAATTGTTTACTTGAATCTAATATAATTTCTTGTCAAATTTCCTCTAAACTCTTCAATTATTCCTTTTCAGGGGTGATCACAACTGGGAAACTTTGTGTATATTCAATTAGCGAGAGTGGCTATACCTCTTAGTTAATATTATCCATGATCAAGACATGTTTGTCTTGGAGCTTTCGTCAGATGAATTGGTCAAAGCTTTGCGAAATGCTACCCAGCTGGAACATAAACTAGTTTAGTAAATGAACATCACGATTCACAAGTTTAGTTTAAAGCTTCTGGTGTCATCATTTAGGGGTATTTTCCTCCTGGTATTGTGTACTAATACACTAATACACTGTCATAGGAATTAATAACGAAGAAACGTCCTGGCTCGGGACAGAATGTGAATAGAAGCTTCTTGACGAGATTGAGACATGTTCTTATAGAAATTATTTAAGAGATAAACAATTATAAGATACTAAAATTTGTCAATCCAAAACTTTGATTAACAGGTCAATTCAAACACTTTAATTTTATTGATTATTTATTTACTTATCTAACATAATTTTTTATTCTATTAATAATTTGTTAATTTGTCTAACATAATTTTTGTTATTCATTATATATAAAATATTCACTTAGAAAATTTTTCTCTTTTCTCTACTCATGAATAATAAAAATTTTCTGAACTAAATCAACAAAATTAACATTTTGATGTTAAGATTTTAAAAAATTGGTTGATTAAAAAATTTAAAAACTTAAAACACTGAAATAAAAAATTCGAAGAATCAAACACTTTGAAACAGAACAAGAGCATTCGACTTGAACTAAATAATGCAGGACAAGAACATTATTTTTATTTATAAATTTCAGTGTCGTTTTCCGATATGGACAAGCCCAATTAATCAAACGGTGGAAGAAAGGTCCATGGTAGTGCTTGATTAACCCCAGTCCAGTCCATCAGTCGTTTTGTACCACTGACCAACAAAGGCCGATCAAGTGACGACGACCGGACCAAGAGAGACACAGCTGATCCCGACCACGGTAATGGAGGCAGTCAGATAAATAGTTGCTTCTTTAGGAGATTACCTATTGTTCGTTACCTTAATATTATTACATGCCTTTTTAGAAACTATGCATATCCACCTATTTACGAAATTTAAATTTAAAATAATATTATTTTAATGACTTATACTAAAACAGTGTCGTTTATGACAAAGAACCCAATCCATTGCCAACTCAATCTCTTATAAGCAGGACCGGCCTAAGGCCCAATCTGCCCAAAATAACTTTTTAAAAAATAAAATATCAAAACAGTATCGTTTTGTCATTTTGCCATTACCTGTCGGGACTCAAGTCGGAGACAAGATCCTCTGTCCAGTTTTATGGTGTCTTATTGTGTCCAGTGAATCTCAGCTATTCATTTATGCGGGTCCCACATAAATAAACGTAGGGCCCACGTAAATAAATGGTTGAGATTCACTAGACACAATAAGACACCATAAAAACTGGACAGAGGATCTGGACTCCTCAAGTCGAGCCTGGCCGACTATGTTATGAATTTTATAAAATTTATGGTTAACGGTCAAAGCAACTACGTGCTTTCAAATTCCATTTCTCAGATGATAAAAGCAACATAAATGCGCAGTTTACCTACCAACATTTCTGGCATGTTTAAAATCGTCGCAGGCCTGCATTAGACTCAATCATCTGATGCTCTAGATCAAACATGCAGAGGAACTAAAACTAGAACTACCTAGTGAATCAAAGGCAAATCATGTCAGAAGCTAACGAGAATACGTAATTTACAAGGATGGTAAAATTTTCCATGCATAATTTTGTGGTTAGTCATTAGACGATGTCAGAGGTCTTAAAACCAATTGTTTGGACACTGTAAAACAAGACGCATCCACATCAGATCAGAATGCAGAAACGAGTTAACCATCCTGGCTAATTAAAAACTGCTGACCTTTGCTTTTCCAGGCCAAGTTAACGTTTAGTTTAGGGTGTTGTTTCACTAAGCAGTAAGGTGTGCCACCACCCGCATGCAACATTTTTTGGTTGACAGCCTTCTAAGAGACCGACTTGAGAAGGCATGTTGCGATCCATTGTATCTCCGAGACCGAGCTGGATTTCAAATACCCATATTATACAACTAAATCTAGTTTTTAAGCTGTAGAACTGGCTAGTTTCCCAGAAAATCGTACCTGGCCGTACTTGTTCCATCCCCAGCTGAAAACTTCGCCGTTCTCTGCAGAGGTGATAAGATGATAATGTTACATTCATTAAATCCTCTACTATAGTACCGAGTACACAAACAAAATGTAGAGGAGAAAGACGTATATTTTGGCAGATTAGCTCTCACCGAGGACAAGGGACTATTCAGAAATTAGCTGTCTGTTATACCTGTGAGAATGAAACTATGTCGGGCTCCACATGAAACTGCTTTTACATGCTTACTTTCCAAGCTCGGAGCATCTAGAAGCTTTGGTCGAGTCTGCGTATAAATTAAACAAACGATACGAGTTACTATAACAAATTGAAAGCACAACTCGATCAAGTGAATATGATAACGTAGTTTGGAACAAGCAGCGGAAAGAACTACTTCCTCGTGTATTCAGAAAAGGGTGGATGGGAGAAAATCAGATGTCAAGAACTGCTTAATCCACTTGAAAATGGTCAATTGTTAGATGAAGTAAAATGTCTAGAGGAAATAATCCTCAAACTTCTCAATGTTCAAACACAATGCTACTTAGCCATACCTCAGCCTGATCACTTCCTGTTCCCAACTGCCCGAACTGGTTACCACCAAAGGCATATACACTGCCACTGATGGTGCTACACACAGTATGCCACAATCCTGCCGCTATCCCTTCCACTTGGATTCCCGACAAGGAATTTACAGAAGTTGGTCTTAGCTGATCGGTTACACTTCCTTGCCCACATTGACCATAAAGTCCCCACCCAAACGTAAGCAATACTCCTGCATCTGAATCCAAAAGCAGGAGACCGTTAACAAACGAATTGCTTCACCATCAAGACAGATACGAGATCATAAAAATTGGCAATCAAAGTCTAACCTGTAACTACTGCACTATGTCGCCCGCCGCAGGCAATTTGCTTCACACAGCTTCCAGGCAGTTTAGAGGCTTGGGAAGACAGGTCCGCACTTCCTTGATTGACTACGGCCGACCTATCTCTTTCAGAAGCAGAAGACTCAATGCAAGGTATAAGATGAGGAGAAGCGACCAGTTTTATCCGAGATCCCAAACCCAGCTGCCCTTCGCCTCCATAGCCCCAACCCCACACCTGCCCCACATCTGAAACTTCCGTTAAAAATTATGATTCATCAGGTGTCTTGCTTTACATCTAAATTCTTCCATAGCTTCGAACTTGCTACAACCTACTTCGTACTTCATTTAACCTACAAAACTATATAGTGTGACCACAAAGAGTAGACTGCACTCTCAATTTGTAATGATGGGATATCGACTTTACCTGATAACGCTAACGTATGACGCCCACCAGCAGCAACAGTGGTAATCCTTACTCCAGGACCCAAAGCTACCATAGAAGGTGTCGGACTGAAAAACTCTTCATTTGATGGCAATGTTTCGAACTCTTCTTTGGGCCCAGCTACTTTTCTTCGCTTCAAAATTTCCTCTCCGGCATTTTTGTTGTCAGAATGTGGAACTTTTCCACCAGTTATGCCTGATCCATGGGACTTCGGGTTCACTGCGTCGCATTAAACCTTCAAAATCAAGCATGAAACATTTTCCAGCCCGATGAGATTAGTTCAAGGCCAATTACCTTCTGCATGTGATGCACTTTGTTTTTTAGTATCATCCTTTTGGTAACTTCCTCCAACTGCAGAATCTCGAACGCCTATGTTTTTTGCAGAGGGAACGCACTCTTTCCAACCCCATGTGTATACCTCCCCTGTTTCTGCACATTGGAAGAAGAAGAGAGCTAATTCAATTATTTAAACTCAAGATTGAAGAGCTCACGTCCACAACAAATATCAAGGTTCCTCCATAGGAATTTTAGGACTAACCCAAAAGATCCATTTAGACGAACGAAGAAGGAAATGAACGAATGCTACATTGCCTCAAAGCAACTTCTATATGCACATTACTGATTTCTTTTTACAACTTTTCACTGATAACATTAGCTAGAGGTTAATGCGTACCTAAAACTGAAACACAATGCGCCCAACCAGCTGAGGCCTTCACTACTGAATCTTCACACGGAAGAGGAAGCGGCTCTGGGATTTCCTTAAACAATGTCGGAGCAAAAGCAAATAAAAAATCAATAAAAATATGACCTTAAGATTGGAAACAACTAGTACTCAGAAGCTTTTACTGTCTTTGGAAACAATTAGTACTTATAAGCTTCTACTGTCTTACTCTTACCCCATGCTTCCCACAGGTAGAGTAACTTTGACCTTCATCATCAGTTGAACCCCACGTTATGAGCTTCCCTGACCCTACGTTCATGTTCACAGTTAAACACAGATCTATGACTAATTTATCAGTGCTCTCCCTCTCTCTCTCTCCCCTTACCGATCAAATACAAACAACAACAAAATCAACCAGTAAAAATCCCGCTGAAACGCGGGATATGAGTCATATGACCCACAAATCAAATACAACAAAAGTAAATTTTTTTTTGATAAAATGGATCGTAGACTAGAATATTTGAAATTTCGTTTTCTGAGAATATTAAAAAATGTGGTTCACATGATTCAGAGAAAATATAAATAGCGTTCATTTTCTTATTATTGTGTCGTAGAACAAACTACAACAACAAAAAAATGAAAACAAGAATAAGAAGAGATGAACACAAAGAGCATCCGAATATCACAGCTCAAGTGCGAGGAACAATTTTGGACAAAATGAAAATAAATTAAGTGAATATAGCGCAAAGCTCGGAAAATAACCTGAAATGGCCATGGCGAATCCACAGCCTCCCCCACAAACATCATTCCACGATTCGCTGCCGTGAAGCGGAACCAGAACCGGAGAGAGAATCGGCGACTTCTCCTGCGAAACTCCGGGAAGATACCCACACATATACACCGCAGTTTCCTTACATTCCTCCATTTTCACGTAATCGTCAGTTCCACTCTCACTCGTTACAAATCCAACACAAAGAAACTAAACACCAGACCAACGACTTAAAATTGAAACGAAACAAACAAAAATCGAATCTCTCATGGAGAGAGAAAGTAACCGTCAGAGTTTCACGAGAGACAGCTGTTTGGGTTTGTTAGGGAGAGAAGAAGAGCGTATCATTTACAAGGACGCAGCACGCGACACGTCGGATGCCACGTAATCTAATGCCACGTTGAGCAATCGTGACCGCGTTCTCTAGATCTTTCCTTTTCTCGACAGGAGGACCCTAGAAGTTTCTGGAAGTTCAAGGACCTTCCTTTCCTCGCATTTTTGTGCTTGCCACGTGGGATAACAATTATTTTTCTTTTCTTTTATTGCGACAATAAATTACTTTTGACGTTCGTTCGAGGTGGTGTCAGGAATCTAACCAAATGGCTATGTATTACCCCTTCTACAAATCGACACGTGGAGTATGTGGTCCTTCCGGTTTAATTTGATTTATAGAAATGTTAATCCGCTTCTTAGCCAACCAGGTTGAGTTTAAATATCTGATTATTTAAATACTTAAATTTGAAATTGTACAGTCGATATTTGTTATATATTCTGAAAAATAATTATTTTAAATTCTTTTTAATTAAAAAATATTTTAAAATCGAAGTTAAACTGGAATAAATAAGAGGTTTAAAGTTTAAAAAGTTCAACAGAAAATACACTCTCATAAAATCAACTAAAAATTAAATAAAATGAAAGAATTTGAAATATGATCAAAAAATATTGTCTTATCCATCCAAAAATTTGAAGTTTAATTTAAAAAAATAGTTAACTGAAAATTAATTAATTTATTTTAATTTGTAATAACTTATTAATTAGGAAAATTAACTGATAATTAATAAATTTATTAATTTTTAACAACAAAAGTTATTAAAGTAAATCAAACTACAAATTTAAAAATTGAATCGAAAATTTAGATGGTTCAAGGTTTTAACGTTAAACAAGTCAACTCTGTTAAATTTTTAATCATTTTTAAAAAAGAGAAATAACATTAATCTTTAATTTTTTATTAACCTTCTTTTTTTCTTTATTAGAGCCTTTTAAAAGAAAAATTAGTAGCAAATTAATAAATTCAATGTGATATTTGTTGAAACTTGAAAATAAAAAAAGATGATTAGTCAATATGAACTACTTATAATTAAAATTGTTTTAATTAATTAATTTGAGGTGAATTAAAACAAATTGTCTGTCTAAAATTCTATTAATTTAAATTTAATTTATTAACTTTACATCAAATTCAATTTATATCTCTAAAAATGATATTATTAAAAAGGTAATTATCTAATTACCATATATTTAGAATTATTTGGGGGCATTGTTGGACTCAAAATTGGATCCAGATCTTGGAACTCATCTTAACAGCCCAAATGGTTTTTACTAAAAGACAAAGGCCCAAATAAAGCAAAAATGCTCATAATGACAAAGTAATTTATGATCAATTTGTACATAAAATAAAATTAAGGTATGGCAAATTGGCAAGTATTTTCTAATATTTTAAAAATTAGATCAAAATTTAAACCAGATAAATAAAAGGTTTAAAGTTTAAAAGGTTTGTGCTAGACGATTATATCATCAGTTAAAAATTAAATAAAATTTTAAAAGTGATTAAATAAGATTATCATTATCTATTGAAAAATTTAAAGTTTAATAAAAAAAGACCATTAAATAAAAATTAATCAGTTTATTTTAATTTACAAAAATTGTCCGATTAAATAATTAACCGATTGATTTTTAATAACAAAGATTTTTAAACTAAATTAAATCAGAAAGTTAAAAACTAAAAATCAACCAAAATTTACCAAAATTGACTTATTAATTATGAACCGAAAATTTAAAAAATAATAATTATGAACCGAAAAGTAGATCAGTTCAAGTTTTTACGTAAAATCAACCAAATTAGTTTGATTTTTAAAACATTGGTTTTTGATATCGCTCCATTATATAACATTACTTTCATTTTCAAAATTGAACTGTGCACTAGTTCCGTTATAACAAAATTAAAGTCTACAAATCTCTCTTTCTGTCTACTTTTTCGGTGTTTTGTACATAGAAGAAGTGAAGAACCCAAGATTGTGACTCTAGTACATATTCTAGACGATCCACGTGATAATTATTTTATAATTATTTGGTTTTCAAGCAAGATATTATCATAGAAAATTTGAGTAATTATGTTTGATCTTTTGACTGGAATCCAATATGATTTGAAGTCAAAAGAGAAAATTCAACTTGATAAAGTTATTGTAAGATTTAGATTAAAAAATATGAATTTTGAGTTAAGTTTAAATTTCACTTTTATGACATCATTCAACTTATAACTTTTTTGACTTAAAATAAAAAATTATATTGCTTTTCTTATTTGAATGAATTAAAAAAATCCATCACTTATCGCCACCGATAAGAAAAAAGGTACAAAACTATGTTCGAAGGTATATATCAAGGTTTTGAAACTCGGACCGGATATTGAATTGGAGGTTTTACTAATCATCGGTTTGATCGATTCGACCGTGTAACGTCATAATTATACAATAATTATATTTAATTATATATAATATTAGTAATATTAAAAATAGAAAATATATCAAATAATTTAAAAAATATATTAAAAATAAAAAAATAAAAAATTTATTGAACCAGTGGTCAAACCAGTCGAACCAGACCAATTCTACCGGTCAATTGACCGGTTTTCACCGGTTCTCACTGATTCAATTAGGGACCAGTTTTTAAAAGTCAACTGGACCGGATAGTCGATCGGTCACCGGTTGAACTGGTCAAACTGGCCGGTCCAATTTTCAAAACAATGGTACTGATTGTTGATATCAATGATTTCGCATGATACCGGCCGATACTGAAAATTTTTAAAAATAAGGAGATTATTTAGCAAAATTTTTAATTTTTTTTAAATTTCTTCCCGTCTCCAACCCCCACCACCTTTTTTAAAGTTTTTTTAATTAGCTATTTACTTATTTAGTTCAACTTTTATTTTAATTTTTTAATTTATATTTTTATTACTAATAATAATTATAAATTAAATAAAAATTAAAAATATATTATTTTATTTATTTAATTTGTTATATAATATTTATTAATAAATTATTAGTAAAATGTTTTTAAATGAATAATTTAAAAATTATTATTTATAAACTAATATTTATTTTTAGATATATTTTAATTATTAAATCAAAATTTATTGAAAATTTATATATTTAAAATTATTTAAAATTATAATTATTTTAAATAATAATTATTAATTAACTT
>JAOSBM010164090.1:0-10984 GCA_027568955.1 Erythroxylum tenue | reverse complement strand
CATAACAACACAAAAACCCAAATCAAAATGGGATTTGCAATTAGAAAACCCTAAAAGCTTCAATCATGAAATCAACCTTGGAATCACTATACCCATCTTATTTCTCATCTTTCTAACTCAAAACCCAAGCAAAACTAAACCTTAAACATAAGACTTACCTTGGATCTTTACTCAAACAATGAGTTTCTTGGTTCAAGATGAAGCTTAAGCCTTCCTCCACTCTTTTTCTCCTTGAACTTTCTTGAAACAACTTCTTAATCTCATGGAAAACTCAAACCCTAGTTTGCTTCTTTTCTTTTCTTCTTCTTCTTCTCCACCCACGAACTCACTCTCTCTTTTCTCCCTCAATTTTCGACACTCTCTCCAAATGCAAGACCACTCTTCCTTCTTTCCCTTCTTTTAATTTCTTTTATACTTCCCTCACTCACTTAAGCCCATTAGAGCCCAAGCCCAATGACTTACAAGACTAACTCTCCTTCCTCTTCTTATTCTTAAGTCCACTTAAGCCCAATTGCCTTTAAGCCCAACTAACCAACTAGCACTAATTTCATTAATTCATGCTACCTAACATAATTAATGTCACCTAACTTAATTAAATGCTACCCTTACTAATTAATGCTAAACATAATTTAATTCATCAAGGCCTTAAAATCATCTAATCATGCTTAATAAAATAAAAAAAATTCCGGGGCTAATAACAAACTTGCCATAAGGGAGATATATAAGGTTTTCATGTCTCAAGTGGTTGATTCAGTGTTCGGTGACGTACAATAGTCTCTCTAATATAGGATGTCTCTAGTGTTATGTTTGGTTATGCTGCTCAAAGGTGTTGGCCTTACATAAGATTTTGAGATGTGTATAAAGGCATTAGATGGAGGAAAATCATTGCTTAAATGGTTGTGCCATGAGAGTTGATGCTTTGTACTATGATCGCTTTTATATGGAGGTTTAATTACATATATTATGTATTCAACCTAAAGGTGTTGCATAATATTTGTGATCGAACTCTTAGTACAGATACTATTTAATGACTTTGAGTATCGTTGTTATCCTGCATTTGTGCTAATCTTTGCATTGTTATTTTGAAGTCAACTTTTTCTGTCAATAACAATATCAGTGTTACCATTGAAACCCTGACTAGTTTCATTACAAAGAAGTGGATAAAGGATGTATTGAATGCTATGTAGATGGCTGAAATTGATATGGCCATACGTACGGATAGGCCATCTCCACATACATCCATGAGCTTGAGAGCTCATAAAACAGCTTATGCAACCTGGGATTGATCTAATATATTATGTTTGATGACCATAAAGAGATCCATACCTAACCATCTGCTTAGTGGACTTCCGGAAACAGACATGACGAAGGAGTTTCCTAATAATGTCTCCCAAAGGTACACGATATCATATAATGTTGAGATAAATGCCTTGATGAAAGAGTTATTCTCTATAAGGTATACGGGAGAAGGGGGAGTGATGGAGTACACATCAAGAATCGTCTATCTCCACAGTATATTGAAGATGATGGATATTCCTTTTCCTATTGTCTTAGTAGTTCACAGACTCTAAATACACTCCCTATAGAGTTAAGTAATCAATTGATGACATATTATTCACTAGATGAGGAATGAGATTTCAATGCTTTGATTACCCATTGTGTTGCTGAGGAGGAGAAACTCAAGATTGTTACTCCTACAGTCCTCGAAGCAACTAAAGGGAAGGTAAAGATGAAGCCCACTAATATCAAAGGTAGAAAGACTACATCTTCTCCACGTGTTAATGTTGGTCAATCCAGTGCTGGTTAAGGCCCTACAGACATAAAGAAGCTAGCAGTATGAAGCTTAAAATGAAATAAAGAAACCATCAGGTAACTCCTTGGCTTATAAATTCATGAATCCAATTATTTTATAGCCATATCTGGCTTTTTGTGACTAGATATTAGAGCATCTGATCAAGAAGCTTCTATAATCCAGGGGTTCATATCCAAGATAGAGCCAAATAAAGGGAAGGAGAAACTGATGGTTGACAACAATGAAGAAGCGGATGTAATATCTAAAGGGGGTGTATATACTGAATCTTGTTGCAAGGTTCATTTTGGTTTTTACACGACACATTTATATGTGATCTTTGTATCAATTTTAGACAAAGAAAGTTAACTTTTGTAATTAATGCTTCTATTATACAGTTGTTGTTTAATGCAAAACATAATGGTTTAACTTTCTTATCATATGGTTTGTATAAATTGTGTCTTACCCCGAATTAGATATATGCTTCTTTGTATCTTGTCGAACAAGTCATGAAAAGAAGAACCCTGATGAATGATAAGTCATACATGTTATGGCATAAAGGTTAAGCCATAATTCCAGAGCTAGGGTTGAGAGATTGATTAAGGAATGCATTCTTTTAATTCTAGATTATGATGATCTGAAAACATATATTGACTGTTACATGGGTAAGTTGACTGAAATAAGGATAAAGAGGTCAACTTGTTCTTCTGACTTGTTAAGTCTGATACATACGGATATTAGAAAACCTTATATAGTTGCATTGTGCAATTCTAAATATATTCTGACATTTGTTGATAATTATTCCCATTACAATTTATGTGTTCTTACTTAAAGACTAAAGGTTAAGAACCAATTGGGAAAATCCATCTACAGTGTCAGATCTGACCGTAGAGGAGAGTATTATGGCAAATATAGTGTTTCAGGACATGAAAGGTCCATTTGCCAGGTATATGGAATCGGTTGGAATAGTGACTCAGTTCACTATATCAAGTAGTCCTGAGCAAAATGGGGTATTGCTAAAAGGCGTAATAGCACCCTAAAGTACATGAAGAAGTCAATGTAGACTAGGACTAATCTACCTGATTATCTAGAAGTGTGGAAATCCATCCTTACACACATTCATATATGGGGTTGTCCTGTTGAGGTAGTATAATCCTTATAAAGACAAATTGCAAGCTCGTTCTACTCATTGCTATTTAGTTAGATATCTTGACCATTTTAAAGACTGTATATTTTCTTGTAGAGAAGGAAGGACCATAATAGTTAAATCATAAACAACTAAGTTTCTAGAATACAATGTCTATAGTGATGGTAGGCCCTTTGACCCTTCAGATGATAGCAGAATGGATACTATAGTTATTACATACCTGCCACTCATACAATTAGATTCAATAGATCTAGGTCTTAGCATCATGCCTATACAGGAACAGGAACCCATACTTGTACACACAGAGTTTCCTAGCTGTATAAGAATCAATGCAATTGTGTAGATCCACTAGAGTGAGATGACCTGCTATCCCATCTGATTATATAGTATATTTGGTGAACATGACTATGGTATTATACATGTTTACAGATCCAGTTACTTTGACAGAAGCTGTTTCTGGACCCAATGTGAATTTATGATGGGATGCGATGACTAATGTTATGCAAGTCGTGAAGCATAGTAAGGTATGGGAGTTGGTTGATTTATCACAGAATTGCAAACCCGTCAGTTGTAAATGAATTTCCAAGACCTAAAGTATTTTCAGATATAGTTCATTGGTTTACAGGCTCACTCAGTTGCCAGATGGTTCACTCAAGAATAAAGGTTGACTTTAATTTTGCCTTTTCTCCCATATCCTCGAAGGATATATTTTGAGTGATTATGCTAATTATAGCTCATGATGATATAGTGTTACATTAGATGGCTGTCAAATCCATTCTCCTAACTAAAGACCTTTATAAAGAGGTCTATATGGTACAACCTAAATGATTTCAGGATCCGGATGGAACTGACATGGTTTGTACATTAAGCAAATCAATATATGGTTTACATCAAACTCCCCGAAAGTGATAACTTACATTTGATGAGGTTGTGACCTTTTTTGACTTCGTGGAAAATAAATTTAAAAAGATGCTTGTATCACAAAGTCAGGGGGAGCAAGGCTATCTTCCTATTATTGCATGTGGATGATATATTGCTCACATTGAGTGACTTGATCATATTGCATAAGGTTAATCAACTTTTGATCAAGCACTTTAACATAAAGGATCTTGGTGAAGCATCTTTTGTGCTAGGTATTCAGATTCACCAGGACAGATCTCAACTCTCATTAAACCTCTCACAAAGTGCATACATTGAGTGAGTGTTACAAAGGTTTAATATGGCTGACTGTAGACCTGTGTAGCATCCATCTCTCATAATGAGAGATTATCTTTGGCATAGCGTTCAAAGAATGAAGTAAAGAGAGAGGTTATGAGAAATGTTCTGTATTCTAGTACGGTTGATAGCCTGATGTATGTTCGGGTAAATACTAGGTGGGATATTGCATTTACTGTTAGACTGTTTGGTCAATATTGGTATAGACCATTAGAATGTAGTCAAGCGAGTGTTGAGATACTTAAAGGGAACCAAGGATGATATGTTGATATATGGAAAAGTCAACATTCTAAACCTCATAGGGAATCCATATTCAAATTTTAACTATATGTCTGGATGATGACAAGTCCAATTAAGGTTACATTTTATGTTTGTAGATGGTACAATATCGTGGAAAAGTGTCAAGTAGACACGGGTGACTTCCTCGACCATGCATGCAAAGTGCATGCTATGGGGCTGCTTCAAAGGTTGTTTGGCTCAAAAACTTGATTTCTAAGTTGTCTGTGATTGATTCAGAGGCTAGACCTATTCGGTTGTACTATGATAATCTTGTTGCTATGTTGTTTTGTAACTACAAAGAATATCACAGGGTCTTAGCATTTGGAGGTCAAATATTTGACCATAAAGAAATTGATACGAAAAGGTGACATTAAGGTTTGGAGCATTTAAGGACTGAAAAAATGTAAGCTAATCCTGTAATTGAAGGACTTCACCCACTTGTTTTTTAGAGTCAAGAATACATTATGGGTATTTTGAAGTCCTTAGACACTGTTAGTTAGGGATCAGAATGTTTGTTCCATGTACATTTGTAAATTTATACATTTGATGTATTATGATAGTGTGGTGATTTATCAATAAAGATGATCATTGTTTATCCTCAGTAATACGTGTTATCATACACTGTCATAATACGTGTGAAAGTCTTAAGATTTGTGTCAATCTTAAGCATTTAAAGGTCATTAGGCATATATACAGATTAACCTTAAGCCTATGTCATTTAGACACATGCAATTTTAAAAGGATATCTATGAATTTTGACATGACATAGGGGGATATAAGTTTTTAATCCTGTAAAGGTTCTTTTATGTATTTTAGCATTCAGTTGGAGCACATAAAGGTTTTCTTTGATGCAGTTAGCATTTGGTGAGAGGAAACAAGTTTTCTCTAAATACTATTTAGCATTCGGTAAGAGAAAATAGGATTTCTCTAATGTAATTTAACATATGCGGTTTAACATAAGGTTTGGAGAAATCAAAACCAATAAACGAAGATGATATAATTTAGATCATACAGGTATCATCTCAGTTTTCCACATTCCATTTTCCCATTCATGTTAATGAGGTATTAGATATTCGTGATTGTATTAGATCTATGTTGCACATGACACATGTATTTGATACTTTTCAGTAACGAAAGCCTTGCAGGACAGAATGATGGGCTTTCATTATCTTTGAATCAAATGTTTTGTTTTTAAACCTAGTTGACTAATATAGTAGCGTAGCTTAACCGAGTTTTTAAACTGTTTTAAACTTGAGTATTGTACCGTAATTAATATTGTCCAAGAAGGAGAATGTTGGATATTTTTGACATTTCCAATAAATTTGGATAACATATAATTGCATTTTTCAATTTTTCAATAACTTATTAGTTAAGTTACATAATTTGAACTAGATAAAGATAATAAAGTGGCCTAATAAATTACCTAAATTAATGGGTCGAAGTCCAGGAAGAAAGTGGATCCCGATCAGTATAGACTGAACCCATATCGGGCCTGTGACAGGGAAGCTCGATATGGATGCTATATATAAAGGTTAAGGTCTCCTACAATTACTCATGTCATTCGTAAGCATCAGGATTCTCTGACTCGTTAAGAAAGCTTACGTTTTGAGAAAACTATAGAAAGACATTGATTGCATCCCTGTGAGCAATTCCCATTAAGACAGCGGTGGATTCGTGCTCATTTCGGCTTCGAAAAGCTTGTTTGAAGTTATGAAACTAAAATCAGGTATTTCACATTTTTCATTTATTTCCCTTTCACGTTCGATCCACAAAACGTAACTAAGGTCACGTTACGTATTACATAGCTTATTGGTTCTCTAATGACTCATAAGATGGTTCTTAGGTCAACGGATGAACCAACTCCCAAAAAGGATAAAGGAATTGCCTTGTAGATAGAAGAGGAAAGAGTTTTAAGAAGGAATTTAGAGGAGCCTTCATAGCTTCCTAGGAATATGATTTTGAAAAGGATCAGTTAGATGACTAGGGTAGTGAGGAGGTCAATCTAGCTTTAATGACTTTTGTTAACTCTGATGAGGGCGTGTGGAGTTGTGAAAATCCAAAGCACTTCAAGGAATGAAGAACGGTACAAGCAAGTTTAATATGGCAAGACTTGAAGTTAGATTGAAGTATAAAACGCAAGAAACAACCTAAGAAACAATATAAGAAATAACCAAGGAAACATACTAAAGAATAAAGATGTGTTCTTGAGAGTTGATCGAAGTAAAAAATTGTCCAAAAGGATTCAATGTGTTCTTTAATGGCTAAGTCTGATTCCTATTCAAAGGATGAGACATCCAAGGTAAGTCTCAGTCAATTCAGAAATAAGTTCATGAATTGTCAAAAACAAACTTGATTTCTCCTACTGAACTACTCATAAAAGAACATAATGATTTGCATGTTGAGATTAATAGGTTGACTGATTCCTTGAATGACATGCAAAAATTCGTTATAAAATTTGTTAAAACTAAAATAGATTATGAAACGAAGAGTGTTGATTTGCTTGGTATGAATGTATTGCTTAAAGACCATACTAAGGAACTTGACATGAAACTTGTTGCTAAAACCTTATAGTTGAAAGAACAAGAGAAATAATTGGCTAAAGTCACTTTAGAATCAGAAGAGATTAAGAGAACCTATGTTTCTAACGATAGCACTTCTTCTATTGATCTACTATATTTTGAAGCTTTGAAATCTGAATTTGATAACACAAAAATTAAATTGAATATTACTATTGAGAAAAAACAAGTCACTTCATAATAAGGTGGATTAACTTGAGAATATCGTTAGAAGAAATAGACCAAGAAACACAAAAATGACAAACGGGGTTTTCTAAAGTCATAAACAGAAACAAAAGTGGACTTATCTAAGCTGCTAAGAAAAAGGAAGATTGCCTAAAAGTAAGTGCATGAATTTTCCTGACATGATTGTTTGTATGCATTGTGAGAAAATTGGTCATGTCATGAATTCCTAGCTAAAAACAAGGCTTATGAAAGAAATAAGAAGCCTAATAAACCTAAGTTGCATGTAAAAAGAAATTGTGCATGGTAAACGTTGTACTATATACAAACAAGTTTAGGTGCATAAAAAAAGATTTGTTCGCTTCACTTGCTTCTGTGACTAAAGGAAAGGAACCCAAGAAAATTTAGGTTCCTGAATCAACTAATTGATCTATTTTGCACGCTAAAGTAAGGGGAAACAACCAAATGGTACTTAGATAGTGGTTGTTTTAGGCATATGCCAGGAGTTAAATCTTTATTCCTTTCACCAACAACCTATAATGGAAGAATTATGACATTTGGAGACAATAATAAAGGAACCATCATTGGTGTAGTTAAAATTGGTAAATTAGTGTCACGTTACAATTCATTTCATGTCCAAGGTTTAAAACACAACCTATTAAGTATCTCACAATTGTGTAAAAAAGGAAATAATGTGAAATTTACTACTAGTGGATGGTTGATTGTAAGAGAAGATACGGATGAAGTAATACTCAAGGGAAGAAGGTATAATAACGTTTATAAGGTTAATCTTGATGACCTTCCTATTTTTCCTGTTTCAATGTATAGGAGGACGATCCATTATTGTGACACAAAAGGCTAAGTCATGCTAATCTCAGTTTACTTCACAAACTCATTATTAAGGAGTTAGTTGATAGCTTATTAAAGATCAAACATCATTGTGAAGGATTTCGTAATATATGCATGTGAGAAACAAACAAAAGCATCCTTTAGGTACCTAAAAGTGGTAAGTACTGATAAACCACTTTAGCTCATTCACATTTAGCTATGTGGAATAACAAGAGTGGTTAGCAGAGCAAGCTTTATGTACTAGTAATTATTGATGATTATTCTATATTCACTTAGACTATATTCTTGGAAATAAAATATGAAACATGTGATGAATTTATTGTGATTGTCAGGAAATTCTAAAGACAATTTAGATATCAACTCTTGGCAATTGGATCTAACCATATAACTGAGTTTGATAATGACAAAGTTTCTTGACTTTTGTAGGAACATGGTATAGATCATAATTTCTTAGCCAATAGAATGGGGTTTTGGAAAGAAAGAAAAGAACCGAAGAGGACATGGCTAAATCCATGCTCATAGCTAGTAGGCTTCTAAGGGGCTGAAGTAGTTAACACATCTTGTTGCATAATTAATCAAGCTATATTGAGACCCTTACTAAATACTACGAATTGTTCATAGGTAGAAAGCCCAATATTTCACACCTGAGAAGTTTCAAATGTAGGCACTATGTGCATAAAAATGTGAAGGATAAGTTAGGGAAGTTTGATGCAAGGAGTGATAAGGTTGTGCTCATTGGATACTCATCTCATAGCAAAGCATACAAAGTATACAATAAAAGAACCATTGATACCCATCTCATGGCAAAGCATACAAAGTATATAATAAAAGAACCATGTATGTTGAGGAAAGTGATCGTGTCATATTTGATGAATTTAATGTTTTACTTAATATGTAGGAAGACAATGATTATGAGATAGGCCTTGTGAAATTAGAGACAGTAGAGAAAGAACTTTAAGAGAATGGAAACAACGATCAAGGGGAAACCAAGATACAAAATTATACTTGGCAAGGAACAGACCAAGAAATGAGCAATGGAACAAGTTGTTGATAACAATACTATAAATGAACATGTTTATTCACATGTTTCTTCTGAATAGATACATGTCATTCCAAGTCAAAGCTTCAAACTTAGATCTTGGAAGCATCAATGTTCTCACCACATGGACTTAATCATAAGTGACATATATAAGGGAGTCAAAACTTGTTCTTCTATTTGAAATTTCTATGCTTTTTATAGAATTCTTTCTCAATTAAAACCTTATGACCATCTAACTGCACTTAAAGATCAAAATTATGGCTAAGCAGGAAAAATTGGAGCAGTTTAAGAGAAACCAAGTTTGGCACTTGGAATTAAGACCTAAGGACTGAATAGTGATTGGTGTTAATTGGGTATTTCGCAATAATCTTGATGAACATGGCATCGTAAAAAAAAAGGGCAACAATGGTGCTAAAAGGCTACAATCGACAATAAGGCATTAATTTTGATGAGACCTTTACCTCAGTAGCAAGGATTAAAGCAATTCAAATTTTATTACCATTTGCCACACATATAACTATTAAGTTGTTCTAAATAGACGTTAAAACCAAGTTTTTTTATAGATTTCTTAAGGAGGACGTCTACGTACTATAACCTTCAGTTTCAAAAACTCTAATTTTTCAAATCACATTTATAAATTGAATGAATATTTGTATGGCCTAAAATAAGCTCCACGAGCTTAGTATGAAAGGCTATAAAAATTTTAGAAAATGGTTTTCAAAAAGGACAAGTTGGTATAAAACTTTATTTATTAAATCTAAAGGGGAACACCTATTAGTTATACCAGTTTATGTCGATTATATTATTTTTGGTGAAACTGACAAATCTTTATGAAAGGATTTGCAAATTTGATGAAGCGTGATTTCGAGATGAATATAATATGTGAGATTAATTTCTTTTTGGGCATGTAAATAAAACAAACTCTAGAAGCAACAATGATTCATTACTAGAAGTACCCAAAGGAACTTACGAAGAAATACGTTATAGAACACATTAAACACTATAAGACTCCTATACCTACCAATGCACGTTTGAGTAAGGATGAAATAGGTAAAGGAGTTGAGGAAAACTTTTATAGAGGGATGATTAGATCTCTCTTATATCTAGTTGCTCGCAAATCAAACATTGTCTTTAGTGTCTACCTATGTGCTAGGTTTAAGAGTGATCCAAAAGAATCTAATTTAAAGGTTGTCACGCTATATTAAGATACAACATATTTGTATTTATGGTAACCTAGTGGTGCTAATTTTCGGATATGTTGATGCTAACTATACAAGTTTCTCTATGGAGAGGAAAAGTACATTAGGTATAGTTAATTTCTTAGGTCCATGTTTGGTCTCATGGGTGTTTAAGAAGCAAAATTCAGTTGTCATACCCACAACTGAAGCTGAACGTGTGTATGTTACTACTTGTTATGCTTAATTAAGCAACAATTAAATGATTTTGGTGTTAACACTAGTTGCATTCCTATTTTATGTGACAACACTATTGCCACAAATATTTAAAAAAATCATGTTCAACATCCTAAAACCAAGCATATAGAAATCAAACACTATTTTTTACATGACAATATTGAGAAAGTTTTTATTAAAATGAATTTTTTCAACACCCAGGAATAATTTGGTAGTACAAATCCATTTTCTAGAGAGCATTTTGAGAAAACAAGACTGGAGTTAGGGTTGACCAAAATTGCATAGTTGTGTCACACGTATGACTGGCTAGAACTTAAAGCCAATTATAATAAGTGACTAAGCTTAAATGCTTAATATATGTGAATAATAACTATACCTATTGTGTAGCGCCCCCTTACCATAGGGTACACACCGGGACGTCCGCAGGTCATTCCGGTATATATCCCACGACAAGGGTGAGCTACGTTCGATCACTACGTTCACTTCACATGGCATCATAATAAAACATCAATATAA
>JAOSBM010164059.1:0-10987 GCA_027568955.1 Erythroxylum tenue | reverse complement strand
AACCAGATTATGTCTATAGACTTCATAAAGCTTTGTATGGATTAAAACAAGCACCTCGTGCTTGGTATGATCGTCTAAATTCTTTTCTGATTGAAAATGACTTTAGTAGAGGTCAAGTAGATAAGACTCCGTTTAGAAAATGGATTAAAAATGATTTCATTGTAGTACAGATATATATAGATGATATTATTTTTGGTGCAACCTCTAAGAAGCTATGTTCCAGTTTTGAAAATCTTATGAAAAGTGAATTTGAAATGAGTATGATGGGTAAATTAAAATTCTTTCTTGGTTACAAATTAAGCAAACCGAAGAAAAGATTTTTATTCATCAACAGAAATATATCAAAGAACTGTTAGTCAAATATAAAATGGAAAAGGTTAAACCTATGTCAACCCCTATGCATCCTTCAAACCTTTTATCTAAAGATGAAGTAGGTAAGAATGTTAATCAACTCTTTCCAGAAGAATTATTGGTTCTTTACTTTACCTAACAACAAGCAAACTTGATATATTGTTTATGTTCATTTGTGTGCAAGATTTCAAGCAGATCCTAGAGAATCTCATTATATTGCTGTTAAAAAAAATATTGAGATACTTGTCAGGTTCTACTGATCTTTGTTTAATGTATGAGAAAGGTAAAGATTTCAGGTTAATTGGCTACTGTGATACCGATTATGTTGGAGATAGGATTGATAGGAAGAATACAAGTGGAGGATGTCACTTTCTTGGTCATAATCTAGTTTCTTGGTCATGCAAGAGGCAAAGTTCAATTGTTCTATCTACTGTAGAGGCTGAATATATGTCAGCTGCAAATTGTTGTTCACAGACGTTATGGATTAAGTATCAGTTAGAAGATTACTCCATACAAGAAGAACAAATTCCAATCTTCTGTGACAACACAAGTGCTATCAATCTATCAAAGAATCCAATACAACACTGGGGGAAAAGCATATTGAAGTTAGACATCAGTTTCTACGAGACTATGTATAGAGAAGAATCATTAGTTTACAATTTGTTGAGACAAATAAAAAATGGGCGGATATCTTCATTAATCCTTTGTATGAAGATAGATTCAAAGAAATTAGACGAAACTTGAATATGGTAATGCTGAATGACCATTCGTCTAGCACGTCATGAGCCAGACGATTCACACAAGAAGAAGATAAAAAGTCAAAAATCAGATGGACATTGAACCAGAAATTGAAGCAGTTGGCTGGAAAAATTTCTTTAAGAATGGGATTAAAGTTTGAAGACGAGGCGGATACAAGTTCAACACCGAAAGCAAGATCTGAGGGGAAGCATATAGAAAGGTGAAGAAGGAGTGAATGTGTTACACCTGTAAGAAAAACAAAACCTCGACTGACAGGAAGAACATCAATAGAAGAAAAGACTGAGAAATCGTTTGATGTACCAATAAAAGCTAAGACGATTTCATAGAAAGAGGAAAGCCGGGTTAAACAATCAACACAACAAGTGTCATTGAAGAGAAAGGAAGAGACACTTCAATCAGAAAAATCTAAACAGTTAAGAAGATCACGAAGACTATTGACCTTACAACAGCAAGAACAGAAGAAATAGAAAGCTTTGACTCTTGGTGAAGATTCTGTAAAATCAGACAAAACACATCAGGGTACTAGATCAATTGTCTCAATTTTGCAAAGTCAATCAGTAAAACCATCTAAAGAGATAGATATAAAGAGAAAGTTAGTATTTGAGAAGAAGAAGCCTCAATAACAACTTTCTTCTAAACCGGCAGAAGAATAAAAGAAGCAGAAGCCCAGTATGAAAAAGGTTTCTTCATCTAATGTTCAACAGAAGACAAAGATAGTTGAACACCAATTGGAACCTTACAATCCTTCTCAACTAATCAACAAAAAGGAGCTGAGAATGAAGATTATAGAAGAATCAGTACTTGTTCGAAGCAGAAGCTCAGTTATTTATAGAGAACCTTCGAAAAAGTTAGTCAAGGCACAAGTTGAAACTATACTGATCAATAATCAATCAACACATCTTTTAAATCATGAAGAAAGAAGACTATATGGTATTCTACAAGATGAAAAGATAGAACTATATCCAATGAAGATGTCAAAGGATCGATATACAATTTATCCGATTACAAGCAGAACATCGATAAAATTTTTTCCAGATATACAATCGAGATGTTCAAACCTCATGCGAAATGAAGAAAAAGGGACAAAGAAGATGATTCCCAAAGGAAATGAAGATGATCTTTCAGAAGAGCAGATTCAAGCAGCTATGTAGAACATAGATAATGCATGCAATGCAGATCAACCTGGAGGTACCTATGTTTCACATCACTTTTCAAAAACATTAGGAAGTCAATTTGGAGTTTCCACCACAGATGCAAACTTCAAGGTAGTTGGAAAAGTGACAAAAGGATAGTACAAAACTATCATGGTTGAAGGTATTAATTTCAACTTAGAAACCTTTGTGCATTTAATCATGAATTTCAGACCTTTAAGTTTCATACCGTCAGTTAAAGAAGTGTTACACCTTCTTGGGCAACCAGTTCTTAAACTACCTAGACCTGACGATCTTGATCTCCTAGAAGGAAAACAAACCCTCAAACCTCCCGCAATCAAAATCATAGATTTATACATTTTATCTTCAGAACCATATGTTGTTGTAAACCTCCTTCCACCTAGTGAAATACAACAAGATCCTACTGTTAATTTGGAGTTCTTGAAGCATTTCATGAATTGGACGAAAGCCAGCCACAAACAGAAGAAAATCCAAGAAGCTTTAGCAAAAGAAATTGAGGAAATTCATACTAAAGTTGATGACCTAAGTGACTCAATGGGTGATCTTCATGAGGAAGTAGCATTTCTACAGGTTACTATTGAACAAGACCTCAAGACGATCCGCACTGACATGCAACACATGTTTTTTGAAATTATGAAGCATCTTCATTGAATTTTTTGATTAATAACAAATAGGGGAAGAAGAGAAGAAGATAGAAAGAATATGAGGAGAACAAGAAGAGAAGATAGAAAACTTTTGTACCTTTGTATAACATATATGCATTTGCATTTCTTATGTTTTCGTCTCGTTATTCATCTGAATATTATTCGTCTATTCATCTAAATATCATTTTATCTTTCTAAAATTATGATTATTTGTTATCATCAAAAAGGGAGAGATTTTTAAGTCAAGAAGACTTCACTTCTATTAATTTTGGTGACAATCAAATAATAATAATCTTGGAAATGTATGAACTGTTTTGATAAGTTTGTTAAGTGTGCAGAAAAATGTAAGTAACACTTAGTCATTCCAGACGATACGTCAGCAATAAACGATACACGCCATCACAGACGAAGTGCAAATAACAGACTAAGTGCAAATAACAGACGAAGCACAAACAAGAGACGAAGCGCAAACAACAGACAAAGCGTAATAACAGACGAAGAGACAATATTAGACGATACAAAAAAGAAGATACTCTAGGACGTCAGATAGTTAGTTAGTTGGAGTTAGTTACAGGACTCAACTAAATAAAGGTTTCTAGAAGATTAAAGAAGCAGCTTCTCAAGAAGACAGTTAGAGACTTCGGCTATAAATACTAGTCCTAGTTGAAGACTAAAATAACATTTTCACAAGACAGAAAATTATGATTGTACAATACTTAGAGAAATTTTGTATTCAAAGTACAAAACAAGAGAGCGAATACTACTGTAACGTAAAGCTCAAAATATCTTTCTTAGAGAGAGAAAGAAAAGGCTAGAGCCTGGAGAGACTAAGATAGCAGAAAGAGTACTTTGTGAAAGAGACTTGAAGAGGTTCTGGAAGAGCAGAAAGAATACTTGTAAAGGTTTGGGGTGAACCAGTATAAAATTACGGCATCTATTCTCTAACCCTTATACTTTAGTTTTCTTGTTGTTAGACGAGTAGATAAAATTACTTGTGATTCCAATACTTATCAACTTTAGTAAAGTATCCTTGGTATTCATCTGATAGTTGTAAAGATATTCAAGAAATCTCAAAAGATTAATAATTTCAAAAAGATTACACAATTTAACCCCCCTTCTTGTGTATTTTATATACTTTACATGATTCCTATATTAACAAGTGATTTACTTAATATATATCTATTAGAAAAAAGAAAGAAAGTAATCTTCTATAAAATTCAATCATACATGCAATTCTACATGTCCTTAAAACATTATTAAGCATTTGAAAATTCATCCATCTCAGTTTACTTCCTAAAACTAAAATTGCAATCTCTTAAGCTCAAGCTTTAAAGGGTTTACATATTGATAAATCTAAATCCACATACTTATTTCACCGAAGTGATTGGTAATAATTGTATTATGAATAAAGACTACTCAAAAAACTTATTATGGATAAAAAAATGAAAATAAATTATAAGAATATCATCTTATCTTTGACAAATCATGACTAGCAACTGGTGACTGGTGCATGACAACTTGCATGGCGAGTAGAGGGAGTAGAGGTGAGGCAAACCTCAAGTGATTGGTGACTAGAAGGGCTTCATCGAGGAGGGGTCAAAGTAGCATAGGGATTTCGGTCAAAGAGCAATTGCTCTATAGTGAATGTGTGAATATAGTTGGAGAGGGGTAAGGGGTGGACTTGAAATGACATCATTTTGCTATTGTTGCAATATAAGGATTGAATAATTACAATAATATGTAACAAAATGATCTTATTTTTCCTATCATAAAATGAAGTTATTTCACATAATATGTTTCAAGATCTGGTTTGGGTTAGACCAATTTGAGCTCAGCACAAAGCCTAACAAGTTTTTAAGAAAAGCTTTAGTCAGATCTAAAGCCCGATTAAATCTGGCTAGTTCCATTGACTTCAGGCTTAACCAGGTAAAAATTTCCAAGTCTACACTCACTAATACTAGAAAATCAAATTAAACATAGCATTTTAGTCACTAACTTGCAAGTATAATTTGCTATAGCCTAATATTTTTAATTGAAGATCATCTTAGCCAAGCAATCTATGAAATGTTTGGAGTTGCTAGCATATGACTTCTCACTCATGCTTTCGAGGGGCATCTTTTGGAAGTTTGTAAAGTGGATATAGGAAGAGAGATAAGTAAAATTATGTTGCTTTTAGCTGGGCTCCTTTTCCATAATCAAATATCTTTTGTTTGCTTACTCCCTCTCAAACATCGGATACTTGAGTTCTGAATTTGAATTATATTAGGATTGTGGAGTCTCAAAGAGCTTAAGGTAAGTTCTAAAAAAAAAAAAAACTAGTTTTCAAATTGTCACTATAGTCTAAATGGATCTTATTTACAATGAAGACTTTTGAATTCTTTTTCTAGTTAATAGTATTTAGGCTCATTTTTTGGATGTCTTTTTTAATATTTTGAAAAGTTATTAAGTTCTCTCCATATTCAATAGGCATAGAAGATCAGGGCCAATTTGAAATTTTTTAACGTAACCCTTTCTTTTATGTTTAACTCATATGGAGTAGTTTACCATTTGAATCCAATTCTCTTCTTGACAATGTAGCCTACATAAACTCAAGATCTAATTCTAAATGGCATTTGATGAGTTACATTTAATTGAAGGTGATCCAAATTCTCAAGCATTTATTTATAAACTTGTGTTACATATAATAGAGGTTTAGTTTTAGAATTCCAATAGAATTTTTTTATTATTGTAAACAAAGTTTGAGAACTATTGAATTTTATATTACTATCTTGTTCTATCATATTAAGGGTTTAAGAGTTACCTTCTTAGAAAATACTAGTCTTTATTCTAGCTTAACTTATATTTTGTATTGTTTCTTTTTTTACCAAGGTATTAAAGGTTTGTGAAGAGAAAGAATTAGGAGTATTAGAGATAATATTTTTTTTTGTTCTTCTTAATTGATTTTATATGGCTAAAAGTTAAATCTTTATTATCATTTTCTTAAATCGGTTAGAGTTACTACTATACTTTATAAGGATTCAACATAGGAGTTTTGATCATAGAATATTTTCTTATATCGTAATAGTAAGATTTTCTAAAGTTTTGTCTATTCCAGAAAGTCTATCTCTTATAGTTTGTAGGTAACTATTTGTATAATTATTTTGACACGTAATATATTTAATGTCATTCAAATTTATACTTTCACTTTTATTTTTGATCTTAAGAGGAGAGGCTGTATAGGTAATTTTAATTTCACAAAAGAAGGATTTTATTATTATACCTTTTCTCTTAAAGTAGTTTCTCAAATTTTTGTTTTATCATTAGTACATACAGTTTTAAAAGGATAATATATCTTGTTTTCATAAACGTACATTTTAGACCAATTGAAAGAAGGATATGTATTTTATATTTTTGTCCAAAATTATGGGAACTTTCTTTTATTTATTTTCTCTTCTCTAAGAAGTTACTTAAAGAAAACTATAATATTTTATCTTTATTTTGAAAAGAGTAAAAACCTTTTTATATATATTATTTAAGCTCAAAATATTTTTATAATACATATAATTCATTATTCACATTTCAGTTACTGGAGAGAATCTAGGGATAGTTGAACGCAATTAATGATCATTGTTTTGTGTATTTCTATAGATAGGTTATGTTTTTATTATAATCTACTCTTAGGAGACTAGGGTTTGGTATATCAAAAGTTGAATATATTGGTAAAATATTTGTTTGAAAAAGTTCTTACAAATGATGTTCTAGGGACTCTTCTTAAATCAATTATGAGGCTGAAGCATTATCATCAAATCTAAAACTTGTTCACTTTCTACTAGAATATAATTTAATTTTACCATCTCTAAATTATTTTATTTCTTTTATTTGTATGCTGAGACTTAAAGGTGCAGGTGGAATATGCTCAATTGCTCAGGACCTTTTCATCAGGGAGAGTTATATATTTCCTTTTAATTGATATTTCTAATAATATTAGACTTTGTCAAATTAGGTTGTAAAAATGGGGTTTGACCTTTTTTACTATATATTAAAGCTCTTACAAAAAAAAAAATTAGTTTCTTTGTAATAAATTTTATAGAATAATGATAGAGGGATTGATTCTATATTAATTTTATAATTATAGATTTTTATTTATAATACTAAAGCATCTAAATATTTTTATCCTTAAGAGAGACTATAAGGTTTCTATAACAATAAAAGCAAATAAGGTCATTACAAAAACTAGATTCAGTTAAGCTTAAAATAGAATCTTGGCATTAATCCTAACTTCTCTTAATACTATTAACATTGATGCATTTAATCCTTCCTTTGTTAAAAGGCTTTATCCTTAACTATACTAACCCTATATGAATATATTTATCATTTTTATCCTTACGTTTGTTTGTATAATATTGTGATATTTGCATGGTTTAAAAAGGTTTTGATACATAAATGTCTCTTTTTTAGTTTTTATAATATTTTTAAATTTTTTAAAGAAATTAAATTGTATTCGTCAAGAAATTTAATATTTTTGTATTTTAGGGATTCTAATTTATCAATATATTCTTCAAAGTAGTGTATTGTTATTTCTTCATTATTAACAATTCTATCAATGATACAAGAGTTAGAGACAATAAAGATTGATTTGGTTCTTATAAAGAAATATACTTTTTAAGAAGATTAGTTCTCTATGGTTAAAGATTATAATCTGACCACTAGGTTAATTGCCTAAGCATGAGTTATACTAATACTACTCATCATCAACTGAAAAAGAACTATTAGTCTTAACTAACGAATTTGTCTCCTATATCCTTAACCCTTAGAAACCTTCCTAGAGCCTATCATATTAATATCACCCTTAGTGTAAAACTTGTAAGGTAGTAGTAAATCAACAAAAATTACATTAAAAGTAAATTAAATCTCCTAAAAAAGAAAAAGATCTAAATCAATTCAAAATTTTAGATAAAATAAGAAACATAATCTTTTCCTATTTTATAAACACAACTTATTACAAATTTGGGAAAAAAGTGTCATGTTTCTAAGTATTATAAGATTATAAAAAATTAATAATAAAGAATTACACCAAAAATATTATATAAAATACAAGTTTTAATGATACAAAGTAGTGAAAATTTTGAAGAACTTTTAGATAATGAATTGGGCAATGAAACTTTATTATTAGAAGTAACTAGTAGTTAGATTAGTTTAATATCAGCAAGATGATTTATGCTGAAATATTTCTTATTAGAGCTAGATATAGTGTTCATAATAAAATTCCCTCATGATGATTATTTAGATCTTCTTTTCTTATATCCAAAGTTTTTTGACTTTTCAGATCTTGTCATGTCCTAAAATTTATACTTTATTTTATCTCATGTATATATCTATAAGTGCAATGAAAAATCAAATATTATTATGCTCTTATTGTTCATTATTATTCTTTTATATGTATTAAGTGTTACAGAGATAAACACCAACAAAGTTCAAAGTTTAACATAACTTATAAACCTAGTATAAGAAGGCATTTGTGTGATGGGGCCAACATTCACACATAGATATGACAAAAAGACCTAAACACGGCTCTACCTAAAGCCAATGGGCTAGATTAATTTTTATGAATCAATATCATTTTGTTTATATAACAAAAAACATCATTTTCTTCTTGTATAATGCATATCTCGTCTCTTCCTCATGATGTCACTCAATGCTTTACTTTTTAGTCTCTCCCTAAACTCCTTGTTTTCTTTGGAAGATAACTCCTTGTTTTTATGTGTGCCTTAGTTGTTATTCTCAATACTGATAAGTGCTAACTAGGTTATATTTTTAGCACTGCATAATTTTTAAAGGATTTGATAGTTAATTTAATGTATATTTTATTTTTAGGCTCTGTAATATCTCCCTAATGAAGAAGGAATAAATTCGGTCAAATTTAACTAAAAATGAAGTGATTTGGTGCAAGTTAGAGCAATATGAATTTGTGCTGCATAACACAGAACCCATGTTCATTGTGGAAGTTTGAAGATATTCAGAACACAAGTCCAACAAATATCTGTATTAAGAACCCATGTTAGGGTAACTTTTACATAAATAGGAATTTTTGAAACTATTATGGAAACTGAACCAATGTAGGTCTATATCAAACTGATATTGGTTAAGACACTTTGAATTTTGTAATGATTTATGAGAATAAAAAGGTAGCTTTCGGAAAGAGACAACTACACATCATTAGGGAGATGAAATAGAGCATCTAAAGATAACAATGAAGCAACATTAGAAAGAAAAGAAGGGCTTTTCACTAAGATTCAAGTGAAGTCTTCAAGATTCAATGTCTATGAGAATGAGCCTTTTGTTTTATATTCTTTCTTGATTGATAATGGTTTTCTTTCTAAGTATAAACTAAATTAGGATATGTTTAGATTAAATGAACCCTAAAACTATGCGTTTATATCAATTCTTTGGTTTAATAAAAGACTCAAATTTTATTGTGGATCACTTATGATTAGTTATAAGATTAAATTGAAATATGTTAGCAATTTGATTTAATTTTATATTTTTTATATAGGGATTGAGAGAATTCAAATGCTAAACAAGAATAATAAGAATTACATGGAATCCCAAAGATAAGACCATATAAATCTTCTCAATTAGAGTCCAATCTATCAAAGGAATTCGTAGAACAAATTAATGCATTCTTATTGATTTTTATTAGAAAGAGATTTTAACAAATTAATTTAAAGGTAAAGGTAAGATATCTTCTAAAAAATATAGTCGTAACTTTAGATCTGTTTAAGAAATAAGAGTTAATAGTTGAATTGAGAAAATTTTGAGCATAAAAATATTCTATGGAGATTTTAAATATGAATCTTGATTGCTATTTTCTTTTTTCATTCTTATTTACTACTTTGATTTCTTATTTTAGATTAGTATTTCTAGTTTAACTAATCACTTCTTTTGAATCACTTTTTTTGTTAGATTAGGTAATAGAAAGATAGTTATTACTAATACTTGTAATCCTTGTGAGATCAATATTCATATTCACTTAGGTTGTACTATAAGAATAATAGGTATATTTACTTAGTGATCTTTAGTATTGTTTGAAAAATATAGAATCAAGTACTCTGTGAGTTTCTTCCTTTGATCTTGTGTCACCTGCCTTTTGTATGTTAGCTCAAGGTTTATATTTAACAATTTTGATGATAACTGTATAATATTTCAAAATTTAAATTGGATTTATTTCCTTATCTATTGACAGTCTTATTCTCAAAAGGAAATAAAATCATAATAAATATGTTTTCTCTTGCAGGAACCTTCTTTATGAACTTACCTTATTAGAAATGGTTTATCCAAAAGGATCCTACTAATTATGAAGATCATATATTAGCTCTGTGATTACTGAAAGATTTTTGACAAATATGATATCGAAGTTAGTTAAATCCATCCAGTTGATTAAAGATGCAACTGAAGCAACGACTAGTTGAAAAAATTGACTATTTAAGGAAGAGTGAAAATACTTATGAAGTAGAACAAACATATTAAGAATGTCGAAACATTTTGAACAACATCTATACTCTTGAGAATTATATCATTACTATTGTGCTTTAGAAAGTGTATCACTATATCAAGAGAGAAATTGTTATTTTGTTTTTCTGTGAGCTTTTTATAAGCTTGTTATACACTTATTAAGTCAATTAAAATGCATATATTTGTGGGGGAAAGAATTGGAATTTTGGTGTGCAAATTTTTTATTTTTATGTGATTTTTAATGAATTTTGCATGTGGTTATACATGTTAAGCCATGACGCTTGGTCATATTACTTTGGATGAGATTGAGGACATGCTTGACATTAATTTTGTAACACCCCACTCCCGACAGACCCGAACCCGATATTGTGAGTGATATCCGAGCCCGTGCCTGCGAAAGTGGCGTGTGAAGATAGTCGGATCAACCCAATTGCAGTATACAATAAATGCAGAAGCGGAAAATGCTCACTTGCAGACGCGAACCGATCCCAAATCTGCCTTTGCCTTTCACCCGAAGCCTTGAGTCCTGAGAAAAAGGTGCACATTTTTGGGTGAGTTTGCGAACTCAGT
>JAOSBM010164008.1:0-10992 GCA_027568955.1 Erythroxylum tenue | reverse complement strand
GCCGCCGCTGCACCGGCGTCTCTCCGGACGACGCCTGCACCAGCACCTCCTGATTTCAGCTCTCCTTCTCCTCTTTCGTCACCAATCGCGACCTGAGCCCGCCTACTGCCGCCTCTCGCCGTTGCTCCGGCGTCGGTTCTACGGTGCCCTGCCCACCAATCTGGGTACCCAATCACCTCGAAGCACTGTTCCGCGGTGTGTTTTGGTTTTCCGCAGTGCCCACAGATGATTTTGGATTTGTCTTCACGCAGTGATGAGCGGCGCCCAGCACCATCTCCGCGTCCAGCGCCATCTGAGCGTGTGAAACTTCGCCCATTTGTCTCCTTTCTCGCTACAAGTCCCATTCCGATTCCTTGGGCATCGGACTCCTCAGTACCGCCAGCTACCCCCCTGAGGATCTGGAGGCGGGCGGCTTCCCGGCGTACGGTGGCGTAGGCGGATTCCACAGCGGGTTTAGGCTCCTGTTTCAGAATGTCCCTCCGTATCGGGTCATATTTCTCATCAATTCCAGTGAGGAATTGGTAAAGTCTCTGTTCCTGGGTTATGAGGTTGAATGCCTTGATGTCTTCAGAACATTTCATTGGATTCGGTTGTTTTCGGTCTATCGCCATCCATATGGCTTGAAGTTTGTTCCAAAATTCTTCAAGGGTCTCTTGCCCTTGTCGTTGGGTATTGGCTCTCCGATGTAAATCGAAGAGTTGCAATGGGTCTCCGCCGCTGCCGTAGGTGGTGAACAGTCCGTCCCATAGCGCCTTCGCAGTCGGATATTGAAGAACATTGTTGATGAGGCTGCTCTCCATGTTTTGTATTATCCAGGTAAAAACCTGTTGATCTCTCTGTTCCCATGAATCAAACGTTGGGTCAGATTCATCCGGGGCTGGTGGGTTGCCGGTTATGTGCGAACGGCCCCCTTTTCCGCCGATCGCCATTTTCATTAGCCGGGCCCAAACTGGATAATTGTCACTGTTCAATTTAATTCCAAGTGACAGATTATCCGAGTTGAGCGTGGTTGTTTGAGCAATCTGAGTTGCAAGTTCTTGATTGTTGTTGCTTGGAGTTGACATTGTTGTTTTGTTTGGTTGTAGGTTCTGGCCGATTCTAGGGTTGGGGTAAGTTATGGGACGATGATGAATGTTAATTCCGAGTCCCTAAGATCTCGACACTGCTTTGATACCATGCTAGAACATGGTATTTAGGGAAGAAAAAGAATTGTTTTCATTGTATTGATTATCAAAAGAACCAAGGTATTTAACAATTTGTACAGGGAACAGGATCACTACAACTGTGGAAGAGGCTAGACAAGATAAAGAATGGGAGCTGGCTATGAAAACGGAGATGGAGGCTCTGAGAAAAAATGAAACTTGGGAAAAGTGTCAACTACCCACAGGAAAGAAAACAGTTGGGTGCGAATTGTATTCAATTTGAGAAAGGGTATTCAGCGAATTGTTTTTTATTGTATATATCTATTTTTTGTTTTGATTCTTCTATATATTACAGAGTACAATAGACCACAAAGTAAATAATGGGATGTACAAGGAAACAAGGATCACCACAAATCTGCCTATTACTATAATTACGGGAACAAGGTCAAACTTCCCGTAAATACTGAATATCTAACACTAACTTTTAGCTGATCATTTTATGACTGAATATCATATTGAGAAAATTCATTTTTAATATTGTTAACAATTATTCTAAGTGAGCAGATAAATTTAGCTAACAAAAATGTCAAATCATTTCAATAATTTATGAAACTATAAACTCAAATAAATTAATATTACATAGATTTATACTTTTTATTTTTCTCTTTTAAATTATACTATTTGAAAATTTTATATAATGTCACAAAATTTTCAAATAGTTTTAACATAGAGTTTGTAAGGTAATTATATGATTCTTACAGAAAAATAATAAATAATAAATAATGGTAAGTAATACAAGATTTTAATTAGAAGTTTAATAATTGTTATAGACAAAATAATAAATAATGTTTCACACATATTCCATCAAAAACAAAAAGAAATAATTATTTTTTTGGATTCTAAGTGACATGAGACTCAGTAAATAAGGTAAAGGAGTTCCCTATGTTTGGATTCCCAAGAAAACTCCTTGCATGTTCAAAGACATTAATTGAAACGGACAAAGATCTTCTCACAAGAGTTGGTTTATTGATACCCTCTCCCAACAACTTCTTGACAGTGAATGATTTCCTAGATACAATATAGATCACTGAGTTAGATGAATCGCACGTACTATGCATTTCACCTGAGGAAGAAACAGTATAAAACAATCACGTTAATTTCTTTACAATCCTTTGAAAAAATTAAATCCTAAAAACTTAAAAAGCTAAATCAAATGGTTAAGGAACCCAAATTCAAACATATGCATACCCAATTGAATGACTCCATCGTCGTTACAATGAACAAACATAGTTTTTGCAATCGATGACTGTTCTAAAGCAATCAATTTTCCTGAACGTGTACAGACCGTCGGGACATCATCACTACCTCGATTTTCATCTATGTCCTTTTGAAGATTCGAGGAAGCTTTCCACAACACATAATATATACGATCACATATTCATCTAATATTTTCATAAAAGAAAATGAGAAACAGATAATAAAGAAAGAGAGGTGATTCGGATAATACTAAAAACCTTAAAGAAAAAGATCGACCATTAAAGGCAATAGGTGATTAGACTTTGATGAGCAGATTTGTTGTACATCGATTCGTTGTTCAGAAGGGAGAATACTATCAGATACCTCCCATCGATGCTCATTTTTACCATCAAAAACTATCTGCCACATCGACATTTCACGTTGAATTTATGTTAACCATTTTATTGTGAAAAGTCAATAGAAACAAAAACAAGTTATAGATATAATCCATATAGAATTAGAGTGTACAATTTAATAGGGAAACAAAAATTATATAAAGTTGTATACAATTAACAAAATATTCATAGAAGAAGCAAAGATCATCAGAACTTAATTTTTTAAGTAGCCAAAAATCCCCTGCACAAGCACATTTTATGTTTGACATTCAACTTTAAAGATAAATAAAACCCAGAGCACTTGCCACAGATTAATAAGTTATCTGACATCTTTAAAAATAGAAGACTTCTTATTTGAATGTTCTTTTCACATCTGATACATTTCTAAGAATATTAATGGACATCAATAAGTCAATATAACTGGTTGAAGTTGAGTTTATAACCTATTCATATAAGAATATAAAGTTTGTATTACGCACAATATCAGTACTTTTATACATTGTCTATTCCAAACATAAGTTACAACCTATATATATACACAACCAAATTATATAGCATATGCCATATAGCTTTTTTAAGTCTTCAATCATCAATTCTAATACAAATATGCTTATCAATCAAGGTAATGTTCACTACTTATCTTTGTAGTTGTGATCAATCCAAACATTAGTTGTAACGCCCCAAATTAGGGGTTAGAATAGTAAAGGAAGTTAGTACGAATTACGTTTGTTATTGATTATGGATTTTGTACTTAATTATGCTTCAGTGTGATTGTTTGGTTTTGTTTGTTCTGTTTCTGTCTTGGGTGGCATCCATGTATCCTCCCAGGGGGTATTTGGGTGTTACATTAATTTTGAACATAGGTATAAAGATGATGCATTATTTCTAACCAAAAGCATCAACAAGATATAATATCTTGAACCTGAACTTATAAGAAACAATATAAACATTGTAAATAAAAATAAACGCTGAGGAAATGACTTTGGAGATCTTGGATAATCATTCACGCACACAAATATCCCACTTCCATCCCTATAAAATTGTTCCAACATTTTAGCAATGTTAATTTTGTGATCTATTAACCAAGATAACTTCACACGAAAAACGTATGCAAGAAATCCAAATAGATGAACAGATCAACTTTAGAGCAGTTAAGCACAAATTTACAAAGAGGGAAGACTTAGTTGAATGAGACTAGGGATCAAAGTTGTCTCTTTAAAATAAGACCTTATGATCTCTAACTACTAGCTAGAAATATAGATTAAGCAAGAAGACACTAATTTAGTACAAAAGAATCAAGTGATTTCATACTACGAGGTTAGCTTTCGCCTAAGATGGGAGTGATCTGTGACATCTCTAAGAGAAAGCTAACAAATAGCTATTGCAGAACAACAACCAAAGGTAAAAAGAAGAAGACAAGGTGAGAAGTAAGGCAAAGGAACCCATATTTGGCAACTTGACCAGCTCGGAGAAGAAGATCACCTTCGATGGTTCAACCCTAATTAGGAAGCATAAGGAGACTCTTTCGGCTAGGGAGGATTTATTTACCTTATTTATAAAACGTCATTGTAGATAGATTACCTTGTCTACTGCTTATAGCAACGTTGTTTTTTTTGTTACTTTATTAGTAGTTGTGGTTACGTTGTTGTTTTTTTTGATTTATTAGTAGATTGTCTATTACTTGAAGAAATGGGCCTTGTTTTAGGCCCCTAATTATTTGCAAGCTTTATCCAAACAATTTATGTCCTATGTTTGGGTAATTAGGTTTTCAATTTTATAAAATGTCATGATTTTGGCTTCACCTTTGGTGACGAATACAAAAATTATCGTGAAAAGGTAAAACTTTTGCGACGATTTTTATAATTCATCACCAAACCTTATTCCTATATATTACACTATATATATTATACAAATTATATATAATATATATTCTATATAATAGTATAGAATTTATATATAATAAATAGAGAATTATTATTAAATAGAATAATACTATAACTAAGATATGAGAAAATTTATCTATTATTTATACATTTATAAATCATTATACTAATTACAATTATTATACATTTATATATCATTGTATTAATTACCATATATAATTATATTTATTACAATATAATTAAAAAAATGATTGCAATATAGTAAAATGGACATCATGTTAAATACTGATATCATATTCTTAAAAATCAAATTTAATGTTATTGACAATGATTATAAGTCTAAAAATCAATTTAGCTAACAACAATGTCATTTCAAAAATTTATAAAATGAAAAATACAAAATTCATTAATATTAAATAGATGTATAGTTTTTGTTTGTCTTTTTTTTTAAATATATGGTTTGATAATTTTATGTGGTGCCACAAAACTCTATTTATTATATATAAATTGAATGTTATTTTATAGAATTTCTATATTACATAAAATTTGTTAAATATATAAATATATATGATAACATTTGGCAACGTTTCCTGAAATCATTGCCAAAAAGTAGCCTTTTGATGACGTTTCGCTGAATTTGTCGCCAAATATTAGCCTTTTGGTGACATTTCTCTGAATTCATTGCCAATGGTCTTCATTTGGCGATGTTTCCTGAGAATTTTTTTTATTAAGCATGCTTTAAATAAATTTTGAGGTTTTGATAGATTAATTATTTTATTTTGTAGAGTTAATTAGCATGTTAATGTGAGTAAGATTATATGACATGGGTTAATTGAATTAAGGTAGTAAGATGGTATCAAGGGCAAAATTGGCAAGACACTTAAGGTTAAAAGAACATAAGCCTATAAGAAAGGGTAAAATGGACTTTTTGGACTCATAAAGGTAGAAATGGAAGAAGAAATGTTGTCTTGTTACTTTAAGAAGAAGAAATTTGTGATTTGAAGAAGAGAGAGAAATACGAAGAGAAGAAGAGAAGGAGAGAAAGAAGAGAAAATAAGCTAGGGTTTCAATTGTTTTAGCCTTCAAGAGAGATTTTGAGGTTGTTCAAGAAGGAAAAAAGGTAGAGGAAGAGAAGAGGTTCCATTTGAGCCAAAGATCTCTTATTTTGGTGAAGAATCAAGGTAAGATCATTTTGAATCTTTTGGATATTTGGAAGGATTTTAGTTCATGGCGTTTAGAAAATGCATGGGTTTAAGTATACTAGAACCAATTTTAGTGATTGTGCTTTGTGAGATTTTCAATTGAAAACTCTATTGAGTGAATTTTTGTTATTGTATAAGGGGATCAAAAAAGGCAAGAGGAAAGAGAGGAGAGGCATTTTGAGCAAGTCCTTAAGGAAGGAAAACAAGGTGGGTACATGTTTATAATAGAGTAAATAAGCCACTAAAGATTTCTTTGAATCAAGGAAGTTAAATGTTTTAAATTGCATCATAAATGTTGCATTTATTGCTTTTTGAATGCTTTGAGAATGTGCTACATGTTTTGTATATGATTTGTGTTATTGATTTATGAAATGAAAAATGAAAATGATTTTTGCAAGGATATCAAGTTTATGAAATCAAGTTTTCGAAAAAGTGCCATTTTGGGCAACACATTTACAAGTTATGAAATATGTATTATGTGGGTTTGCGGTGGTCCCTTTAAGAATGTCACGTGCATGTTGACAAAGTTAAAGACTTCTCCTGCCTACCCGCTAGTGGCACGGAGCTCCTTCATGTACTCCCTCAAGTTTACGACTACACAGGACCATTATGTGGAAATGTATAGTGCGTCATGTTTATGGATCCACCCAAACCATTCTAATGTGCTTATGTTATGTTAACAAGTTTGATGCATTCATGTTTTGTAATTTGTGAATTCGGTTGAAAGCTTAAGAACCATATGTTTTATGAACTCAATGAGAATTTTCTATAACGAGTAAAGGTTTTCAAAGGTTTTGCTTATTTTTCCGTTATAATCTATTACCCATGAGCTTTCAAGCTCACCCCCTTTTTGTTCCTTCTTCAGGTGATAGCTAAGAGCACAAGTCATCAAGAGCCTAAGGGAATTACTTCAAATTTTCTATTTTGTATTTTGAGTTGGTTTTGGGAAAGCACAATGTTTTAGTCGCATTTCAAGTTTATTTGTTCAAGAATCTTTTGTAATTTAAGATTTGAGACGATGATGTAATGTGGCTTAGAATGCCATAAAAAGATTTGTAAAACGTTATTCTTTTGATGTTAATGAGATATGAATTGTGTATAGATGATGTTGAATTGGAATTTGGTATATTTGAAGAATTTATCAACTTGAGTTGATGAACTTTGAACATGAATTGTTGATATGTAGGAATTATAAATTATGAGACGTAGTTTGAATGGGATGAGTCAGATGAGTTAAGATTTGAGAGTTTAATGAAGTCAGTTTGGTAGTTGAATGGCTATGCTCAGGGCATCCGAAGTCTGTATAATGCAAATTTCAAGTCTTCCATTGGGCAAAAATCGTGTTCTGATTTCAAGAGAAAATCTAGATTGATCTAGGCTGAATTAGACAAAGTTGCCCCTATAAATTTGTAGCCTATCTATCTAGCTTTCCAATGGTATATAGTATGAAATTTTTGGACATCGGAGTCGAAAGTTATGATCTTTATAAGTGGAAATGCTCAGGAGTGTAGACTGAATTATCTTTGTAAATTGACTCTGTATCTTCTATGGTTGACCTTTTATATCTTCTATGGTTGACCTTCTGTATCTTCTATGGTTGAACTTTTGTATCTTCTATGGTTGACCTTTAGTATCTTTTATGGTTGACCTTCTATACCTTCTGGTGCATATCTTCTGGTGCCGAAACTTCTTCTATGCACTGTTCATAAATATTTTCTAGGTACTGTTCATCTTACATCGTCTGGTCCAATTTTGACCCTTAAGATGATAGAATCTATCTTCAAGGTATTCTTGAAAGCTGTAGATCTATAAGTCTCAAACCGTTTAAGAATGACCTTGATCCGATATCTCTAGAGAAAGTTATGCCAATTGTCCCAAATTATCTGGTCCTTCATCTGGTTTTGTCTGGCCTATTGTTTGGTCCAATTTTAACCATCAAGATGATAGAATCTATCTTCAAGGTCTTCTAAAAAGTTGTAGATCTATGAGTCCTCTTTTACAAAGTCCAAGAATTACATTGATCCAATATCTCTAGAGAAAGTTATGCCAATTGTCCCAAATCGTCTGGCCCTTCGTCTGGTTTCGTCTGACCTTTCGTCTGGCCTATCTTCTGGTCCAATTTTGACACCCTCAAAATGATAGAATATATCTTCAAAGTCTTCTTAAAAGTTGTAGATCTATGAGTCCTTTTTCAAACCGTCTAAGAATGACTTTGATCTGACATCTATAGAGAAAGTTATGCCAATTGTCCCAAATTGTCTGGGCCTTCGGCTGGTTTCATCTGACCTTTCGTCTGGCCTATCGTCTGGTCCAATTTTGACCATCAATCTATCTTTAGGTTAGTCTTAAAAGTTGTATATATATGAGTCCTTTTTCAAACCATCCAAGAATGACGTTCATCCGACATCTATATAGAAAGTTATGCCAATTGTCCCAAATCGTCTGGCCCTTCGTCTGGTTTCGTCTGACCTTTCATCTGGCCTATTGTCTGGTCCAATTTTGACCCTCAAGATGATAGAATCTATCTTTAGTTTCGTCTTGAAAGTTGTATCTATATGAGTCCTCTTTCAAACCATCTAAGAATTACCTTGATCCGACATCTACAGAGAAAGTTATGCTAATTGTCCCAAATCGTCTGGCCCTTTGTCTGGTTTCATCTGACCTTTCGTCTGGCCTATCGTCCAGTCCAATCCCTCAATATGACAGAATCTATCTTCAAGGTCTTCATGAAAGTTGTAGATATCAAAGTTCTCTTTGAAACCATCCTAAGAAGATCTTAATCTGATATCTCTAGTAAAAGTTATGCCAATTGTCTCGAGACAGGTGCAATATGATTGAGGGCAAAAATCATGTTTGATTCTTTCAGCCATAACCTTGTTATCCGACCTTCAAACAAAGTGATTCTTAGACCAATAGATTTCTAACACAATTCTTTCTACCTCTACATGAAAGTTATGGATTTTGATGTTTATTCGAAAAAGATGGATTGAATCAAAGTAAGGGTATCGGTTGGAAGAGTATGAATTGGATATTTTACTGAACATACTTCGGTATTTTGATGATATCTTGATCAGTAGAGCTCCGAATGAGAGGATTCTTGTCTCTAAATAACCTAGAGACACGGAGCTACAAATTATATGAAGAAGTCGAAATTTAAGTTAGTCCGTAATACTTTCAAATTCTGGATGGAAGTTGAGAATAGTGTACTGTTTCAGTCTAAAAATGTTTGGGCCCTATCTTTCAGATTTCTAGACCAAATTGAATGATCTTGGTGTCATTAGGAACTTAAGACGATAGGGAACAAATTTTCTGAAGAAATCATATTGTAATTCTGGTTTGAGGTTTCCCAAACTCTGTGCTGAAGTGGGAAAATGAGTTTGTTTTGATGTTTGACTGGTATGGGCACGCCACCCTTGTGGGATGATGGCAACAATCTTCATTTGGCAATGTTTCCTATGATCGTCACCAAATGTTGGCATTTTGACGATATTTAATGAAATCATCACTAAAGGTTTGCCTTTTGACGATGTATCTCTTAATTCATTGCCTAATGTTAGCCTTTTGGAAACGTTTATCTAAATTCTTCGCAAATGGGTCTTCATTTGGCGATGTTTTCTGAAATAGTTGCTAAGTATTTGTTAAATACTTCAAAAATTAACGAAGACGACATTGTTTTTCTATTATATTTTAAGCCAAATACGAAGCCATCTTCATCTTCCTCATTTTATCTATTCTCCCTCATTTTATCAATCTCGTCTCAAATTGCCCGTCCATCTAGGTAAGTCATCCAACTTATGTACTGTTTTCCTATTCTCATTTCATCGTCTGGGCTTATGCTTTCTGTTATTATGTTCTTCTTTCATTATCTATGTGTTTATGTTCTGGTTTCAGTTCTTTCCCTAAATTTCCACTGCTTAGCTTCATTGTGATATAATGGGTTGATATTGGTCAAAAATAGGTTCATTCTTTACATTGTTTTATTAGAAAGTTGTTTTTTTTAGCCTATCTAGTGTTCGATAAAAGTTCTGATAGAGAGACTTATTAGGAGACTTAAAAGGCTAGAAAGTATATGTGTGCATTGTATAACATATATTGAGTCATAGTTAATTGGCATAAGTAAGAAAGAGACTTTTTGAAGTATACATGGTTGTGTGATTGTTGTATTGATAAAATTGTCGAGATACACGAACTACTGTAAGTCAATTTTCTTTCACTTTTCCTACATTTTTTAATTATTGTTATGTTTATTATGTGATTATCTTATATGAAGTTGTCATGATCATCCAATAGAATAAAATATCCATACATTAGTTTTTAAGTAAGTGAAAAAAAACTATATACACTCAATTCACTATCCTCCTATGTGCTATATGGGACCAATAATTGATATTAAAGCAAATGCCCTTTGTTGCATATAGATTTCTAGTAAAATTTAAGCAAATATTACTATGATATTTTTTGTTACTTTTTAATGAAGATAACCAATGTGTAAATAGACCCCTTTTCTTTAAAGGTGATAATTATATTGGAAAAGTAGGATGAAATAATTATTTTAGTTGAAAGGTTTGATCATTGAGAAATTATAGATAATGGTCTTTATATCCCAATAAAAACTAATTATAGATAAAGTGAAGACTAAATTACTAAATGATATAAGTGAATATGGCAATGATAACAAATTCGTTGCACTGAATAGTAAAGTGGTGCATAGTTTGCTTTATGGTTTGGGTAAAATGAATTTAAGAGGGTGTCTATTTGTGAAATCACTTATGAGATATGGCACACACTTGAAATGTTAGGCCTTGTCCTATTTTGCTTAAATTGATTATTGATTATTTTGTGTTTGAATTTGTTTAATCAATTTATTATGTTTGAATTTTGGTTTGAAAATTTTAGAATTTGTTTGATTTGAAATTTGAGTTAGATTTAAGTGTTAGGTGACATTAGAATTAATGAGTTATGTTAGGTAGGTTTGTATTAAATGAAGAGATGTGGTTTAGTGAGCTTAAGTTGGAGAAAGGCCCAAAGCCCATATGGGATTAATGAGTTAAGGAAAAAAAAATAAAAAGGGGAAAATAAGAAAAGAAGAAGCCATTGTCGTGAATGGCTTATGAAGAGAGGAAGAAAACGTAAA
>JAOSBM010163974.1:0-10999 GCA_027568955.1 Erythroxylum tenue | reverse complement strand
AATAACCCTGCAAGGCAAGATGATCATGATTCAGGTTACTGTTCAAGAAAGTTGGGTTTCGGAAGCGGGATCCAACATATACTGCCATTTATCAATTGTTCTGCTACTTGGTACTTTTCCTAGTTTAAAAATACCCTTAAATTTCAAAAAATTCTCATATTTCTCCAAAATTTCTAATTCACTACTTATACACTCCAACTCAATTTTTAAGATACATAATCCATAATTCACATTATAATCACATTAAAACAATCATTTATACCTGAAAAATGTCAAATGAGTGCATGAACGATTTATTGTAATGTGTGCAATAATCAAATTCACGTGTGTGTATGCTAACTTTATGCATGAGCATGAAATGCATTTTCTAATCTCTCATTGCTATTTCTCAATTAGAGAAATCTAGGGTTCTAACCCTTAATATGGAAACGGGATGTTACAACTCTCCCCCTTAATAAATTTTGTCCTCGAAATTCTTATCTGATTGATCAAAAAGGCAGGGGTGTTATTTCCTCATATTCTCCTCCGTTTCCCATTTAGCTTCATCACTCGAGTAATTTCTTCCACTTAACTATATTCAATGGAATCACTCGATTTTTCAGTCGCTTATCCAAAGATCACGCTATCTTCACTGTTTCCTCAATATATTTCAGATTACTCACAATTGCACTTCTAGTATTAATAACACATATATCAGATCATAACGATATTTCCTAAACATATCCATGTAACACTGTGTGAATCTGAAATATCTTTTATTGATAATACTAACTCGTAAGTCAATGGTCCTACTCTCACAATAATTTCATATAGACCAAATTATGTCGGGCTTAGCTCCCCCTTTCTCCTTAACCTAAGCACACCTTGCCATGGTAATACTCTTAGAAATATTTCATCTTTCGCTTGATATTTCACATCTCTTTAGTGTCAATACACTTAACTCTCATGTCTATCTCACAATATTCCATACCTTTGGTGTTGATCCACCTAACTCGTTTATCTTTCTTGAATCACTTAATTTCTAACACAGATCAATTTCACTTATCAACAGTGTCTCAAGTCAATTCTAGCCTTCAGCCATTTTTAGGCCTTACTAATCCAAATATAAAAGCGGATGACTCTTTTAGTCGTATAACGCTGCATACGGTATTCTAATGATATCACTGTAACAATGATTGTTATGCTTAAAGTCAATTAAAACTATACATTGACCTCATGTTCCTATGAACTCCAAAATATAAACTTTAAGCATATCTCCAATAGTTGAGATTGTTGGGAACTCATACATGCATTCACTTGCTTCTACATCCTTAGTTTTTAAATGTTATTTCGGCGTATTCCTACTAGGATGTATAGCTTAGGTTGATTTTATGTGCTTTCTCTAATAATCTCTTTGCTCATTTATCTATATCGGGTACACATACTTCTTATTTCAATCAAAAAGCATCCTTTTACAATTCAAACTCAAAATTCGGATTTATTTTCAATTTCTCAGTAAGGTTCATAAATTCTGAATCCTCAATTTGGGCTTTGTTAATCCTTTCATATGAACTGATCTTAAATTTTAATGCAGCTAATAATACTTCATTTTGCCCCAAATTCAACTCAATATTCTATGCTCTTTATTGCACTAGGTTTGGTAACCTCAATATCTAGATTTGTGTTATTTCGTTATTGATTTTTCTGTTCAATGCATCATATAGACACTAACTTTACTAGGATAGTACTCATTTGTACAATTATAATCTTTAAGTAACTTTATTCATTGTCTCAACCTTATATTCAATTCTTTCAAACTCAATAATTACTTCAAACTTAAATGATTTGTATATTTATATATATCCAAAACGTTTCACTGTACATATAATGTCTCGAAGCTTTCAAAGTAATTACTATTGCAGCAAGTTCTGAATCATCTACCAAACAATTAACTCATGGGACTTTAATTGTCTTTATGCATACAAATCACTTTATTATGCTGCAACAGATTGCATCTTACGAAGCCTCATTGTATACTACAAAATCTCCAAATCCAAACAATATAATTAACATCGGTGTTATAATCAACTGGTGTTTTAATTCCTCAAAATTCTTTTTACATAATTCAGTCTATCTGAACGACACATTTTTCCTCAGAAGTTTTATTAAAGGGATAAGATTAGTAAAAACCCTTCGACAACCTCTAATAGTATTTAATTTCTAGCTAATTCTAGAAAACTCCGGATCTAACATATATATATTCCTTAGAGTTTCTCACTTCATCATTACCTCTACTTTCTTTGGGTCTCTCAATATGTCATGTTCAGATACTATAAGACTCAACATTTTATTTAATCAAGCCAAGATTCACTCTTATTAAACTTGGCATATAATTGTTTCTACCTTCATGATATGTATGATTTACCTCAAGTATTCAAAATAGTCTTCTCAACTTTTCGAATACAATCAATATATCATCTACGATCATAGTCACTAATTGATCTAAGCAAAATTGGGGCACTTTATTCTTCAATACCATGATACTATTGAGGGCATTGTTAACTCAAACAGATATTGCCAAAACTCAATGTGCCTATAATTAATTATCGTAATTCCTTAAGTAAAACATTCCTCAAATGAGGTAATTTTATCTCATGTTATTTTTCGGTTCCAAATTGACTTCTTTTCTCGAATGATTTTCTCCATTCATTCGATTTCCTCTGATTTCTCATTGTCTTATTCTAATGTATGTTCATTCAAACTAGTTTCTCCACACATTTCAATTTATTTACTATCTTAACTTCCTGAGTTGGTACCACATTCATCAGATCTAATATGTATCTCTTGAACATATTTGCATAGAATATAGTATGGACCTAAGTTCTCCTCACGTTAGCAATAGCGTCTCCTTAAATTTCAAGAATACAATCACATATTTGGATACTTTTTATCAAACAAAATGCATACACTCTCAGTAGCATCTTCTACCTCTTTTGCCTGAGTCTCCATTAGAAATGGAACTCCAATATTCACTTTTGATTAATTAAATATTCATTTCTAATTTGTTCCTTCATTGATCATTCTTAAAAATAAACCATCTGGTCTACTTAACCTAATTTGGTGAAATTCTTCTTTGAAAGAAGATTTCTTGCTACTATCATCTATACTGTTCACGTAATCCTTATCAATAAGCCATTCTTAGTACCTCAAAAAGATCAATTTTAACTATTCATAATACCTCAATAAGATTGATTCCTGTCATAACTTATATGATCAGAATATCCTTTATAATAAGGCATAGTGAAGCATTAAGCAGATTCATTTACTCTTATACCTTGGTATATACCATCAAGATCATTTCATCTTATCTATAGATGTATTTTCGACAATTCACCAATTAATAACATTCGCTAATGATACCTGGATTCCAATTGACTCTAAACAACATTTCTATTTTTGTGCCTGCCACGATCGGGGTGGAACTTTTCACGATCGTGACAGAACCAAATAATCTCAGTCATGATCTTGGGGACTATGCCACGATCGTGTCCTGCTTCTTTTTCCTTCCTTTTACTCAAATTTATCACCCATAATAACATCATTAACAATCTCAATCTATCCCCGACTGATCACTATAAGCACTTTCATGTGTTACTCTAGTTCATCTTAGACTTTGAACTATGGGAACTATGACTACAAATATTCAATAAGTCATAAATTGCTTCCTATATCATCTCCACACATATAATACATATGTGCTCAATATTCTCACTTGTCATGGTGATCCCATTATTAGATATATACTCACAAAACTTAACCTTGACAACTTTTACATATATCGCTATCATTATCTCACATTCTAATTACCATTATATCGTTACATATACGTATGTTCATAATCAATTCGAAATTATAGATGCATAATCATCCTGAAATTTCGATCTCAATTCCACTAACATATTCTTATAGAGGATCATAACTTTTGTCACATTAATCAAACAACCATTTCAGTTCCAAGTTCATCTTCTTAAGGTCATAATAAATTTTTGTTTTCATTCCATTCTGCTTGTATACTTTAATCTCATCATTTCTACTTATATCTCTATTTTCCTCAAACAATTCACGACAATGCATTCACATATACATCATATTCGAGGATATATCACTACAGTATAATATTGATGTCATATTCAATAATACATCCACCTATATAATTGCATTGAATCTTTATCTATCATATCTAACCATATACTATTTCTCATATCTAGATATCCACAAACTTTCATTTTCTCACATTCTGATAGATTACCATTCTTCTCACTATTTCTATCAGCTCAAACTTTTAACAAATGCTCATGCGTGTGACTCATGTAAATGCGACTCAAACTAGGGATTAGTTGATACTGCCTGCTATGACATGTCTAAAATACATGTACCTTGACACATATTTCAAAAAATGCCCATGTAAGATACTAAATCTGGGCTCTAATACCAAATTGTAGCACCCTACTCTCACAGTGCATATTCCCAAACATACCTACGGTATTCGAGAACATACTCTACGAGGGTGACATGTTAGAACAATCAGTCAATTAAACTCATTACAATTTTTTTTAAAACAATGCACACATACGTGAAAAATCAATAAACAAATCGGACCCACTTTATTCGTAAACATTTTCATTCACAAGTGTTACTACACTCAATCTCATTTACAAATATTTCCAATTTGGAAAGTTATTACAAAAAGAATTATTCAAATACACATGATATAATAATTACGAAATACACAATTTGATACAAAAATAAAGAAATACAAATGCAAATATGAATTGATCCCGACCTCTATCTCTTACTCAAAAGCAGTGGCTAGACTCCAATTTATCTAACTGGAGATCTTCTCTAGGCCTGAAAAAATATTGCAAATTTCGGGTTGAGTTTTGCGAACTCAGTGAGTGAACCATCCTCGATGGCTCACTCAATCACATAACACGTCAATTCATATAATCACATAATTCACATCACTTCATCAATTCATCATGCTAAGTCACATACATTTCATATTCACTTAAAACATATATCACATTCAGAAATTAGTCAAACTATTTAAATCATACATATCATATCCATATGTAGTACTCATGAGACTCACTTTCAATTGTTATTGTTATGACCGAGAGCCTTTTTACTGGCCCATATATCTTGTGAATATCGGGCTTGTTTCAAATATTGTCCCATATCCTTTAGTAGATACCGGGTACAATTACAACTGAGCCAGAGGCTCTTATCACATTATGAGCTTTAAGTTCTTTTTACTGGCTACTCCGGTCATAACTGCTTTTATCTTTCATGCATTTATGTAATGAAATGCATCACATTCACATATTTTCAATCAGTCACTTTATTTCACTTTACACATTCACTTTCACATGTCATCGGACCTTGATCTGGCATTCAACATTTAAGTTGAGAAAACACATAGTCAATCCAATTCACATTCAACGAGCGCTTCCAATATTATTCATGCATCAAACGCCTCAGACTTTCAAAGTCCAGAATCAACACAATCATATTCACAAAATAATTCAATACAGAATTTAAACAGGATAATTATTTAAAGTAAGACCATCTAGGTCGACTTACAGTATACTCTAGATTAGCATTAGCTTCCATGATCTAGAAACGTTTGGATGCGAACGTTTTATCCTGCACACCAACATTATGTAATCCACACATTGAACAAACATTATTAATTGCACAATCTTATGAACACTCAATCACATACGTATGTATATATGTTGTGTATAATGCATGCTCAGTGACAATCTCGAGTATATTACCTAAATTCACATCTTATGCTCATTCTCATTACATAATTCATATACATCTAATTGAACTTAGGTTTACATTTCATTTGTACATAATCAATCTACGTTCACCATTCAATCCTTATCCTTTGTATGTGTCTAAGTTATTCATAGGCTTACACCTTAAGAACACTTAGTTATTCTAATATCATAACTCAATTTCTTGTCATTTCTTTTCTAACATTATCTACTCTTATAATGCCCAATTCTCATTCACATTTACTTAATACATATTACTCAATTCCTTTGAATCATAACTACAATCATATTAACATCTTCATTCACATTATACTCATGCCTTTGGTACTTTGATATCTTCAATTCATTCACTAAGTTATAACCACTTATCACTTCATACATTAGTCACTTAATCTAAGCATTATTATAGGTTCAATTCAAGCCCCATTCTAGCCTAAATTAAGACCAAATGGCCAATGAATGTCCACTAGGCGAACTTTCATGTCCGTTGGGAGGACCTTCACGGGTCACTTACAGAAATGTGAAAATTTAACCCTCTAGACAGCAAAATCTCTCTCAGGGTCTTCACAGAAGTTGTAGAACTGAAAGTTCTTTTCGAAAGCATACTTAAATGATCTCAATCCAAGATCCACAGAAAAAGTTATGCCTCTTTCCCCAAAACTATCTAATTGCATCCTTATTTTCCATATTTCTAACTCTTTACTTACTAGATTCACTACCTTATACTTGGTCTATCATTTCTAGTTTAATTACTCATCATTTCCCCATCATTCCTAACTACATTTCAATTCAATATCATCCATAAACAAACTGTAGTCCATGATTGATCATGAACACTAAAAACAGAACATATATATATATATATACATTTATCATCAACTTTCTGCACATATTCATCTTCATTTCCACCTTCATTTCACTTCTAATTATTACCTTAATTCATCTCATTTCAAGAACATAACTCAAAATCTTGGTTAACATAACTTTCACTTTCATTATACCCTTAATTCACAACTCATAACGTCCACATAACAACTCATCACTCATGGTTTTTATACTCTCAAAACAGAACACAAACATATGTATTCATCCATCAATTCACTGCACCCAGTACTCAATTTCAAGTCAAATTTCGAAACTCTTAAAGACAGAATTTGAATTCGATGTCTTCATTAAAAATGTAGCCATATGTCTCTAATTTATTCCAAATTAAAAATCATCCAATTTGGATATCTACAAATCAATTCATGGCTAAAATATCAATGCATATCCAATGGAAATGTTATAGCTAACATATTCCAACATACTTTAAACACCATTACTCTATTAATCCAACACTATATCATTCCTTAATCTATTACCCATCAAAAAACAAAAGCAAGACAAGGATATGTTCATTGTTCACCCACGTTACACATATATTTTCAACATCTTTTTCATGAGCATTTCTCCTCTTAAACTATCATCAAACACGCTCCATTTAACAAATCATGAAGAGTAATGCTTATACTTACTTGTTTAGCTTCAATGTCTTCAAATCACACTTAACCCTATCTTCTCCAACATATACGATAATTAACTTTTAAGGTGGAATAGGTTGGGTCCTTTAGCAACAAGAGGAAGATAGCAAGGTATTTAAGTGGCTAGTGATGGAAGAAAGCAAGGTTCAACTTTGATGCTTGGAAAAGAGAGTGTCGTGAGAAGGAGAGGAAGATGAAGAACATGAAGAAGATGAAGATGAGAGAAGCTAACGTAATTAGCAAGTGAAAGACCAAAATTGTGATTTAAAACAAGTGGCACTTAATAAAATCGTGATTAAGTGCACTTGTCACTTGCCACATGTCACTTTCTCATGGTCCTCTTTTGGTCTTTTAATCTACTAGTCCATTTGTCTCCAATTTTCAACTCAATTTTCAATAACACTTGTCATTAAATCTTAATGTCACATATCAAAATTTCTACTACCATTTGAAATTTATTTATGCTGCCATTTATCAATTGTTCTGCCATTTGACATTTTTCTAGTCCAAAAATATCCTTAAATTTCAAAAAATGCTTATATTTCACCAAAATTTCTAATTCACTACTTATACGCTCCAACTCGATTTTTAAGACACATAATCCATAATTCACATTATAATCACATTAAAACAATCATTTAAATCCGAAAAATGTCAAATGAGTGCATAAACGATTCATTGTAATGTGTGCAATATCAAATTCACATCTGTGTATGCTAACATTATGCATGAGCATGAAATGCATTTCTCTAATCTCTCATTGCTATTTCTCAATTACAGAAATTTAGGGTTCTATCCCTTACTATAGAAACGGGATGTTACAGCCTACTCCTCAAACATGGCATCCATTTTTGAACTACAAGGATTAGTGCTAACATCTCTTTTTCATAGGCTGATACTTGTAAATTTTAACCTTGTAAGGCATGATTGTAGAAAGCATTTGGCCTCCTGTTTACCATAGCCAAATGCATAACATCCCACCTCAAATGGCTTATTGAAATTAGGAAGAACCAGTACTTGTGCTTACATCATCACCTTTTTAGATGTCGTAAAAGCTTCTTTTTCCTTAAAGTTCTATAAAAATTTTCCCTTCTTTAATAGTTGAGTCAAGGCAGTAACTAGTCAATCCTAAAAAGCTTCGTAATTACTTAATAGTTTCTGGTCACAGTGACCTTGTTTAGATCAACAACAACACCATCATTGGAAATTTTATGCCCTAAGTATTTTACTTCCATTTGGCAAAAGTGTTTAATTTTTCTCACAAACAACTGGTGGGTCCTTAAAATATTAAAAGCAACCCTAATATGTCTTAGGTGCTCTTCCCAATTTCTGTTATAAATCAAGATACCGTCAAAAAAAACTAGAATAAATTTCCAAAGGTAAGGTTTGAATACATCATGCATTGATGATTAGGAAGTGGAAGGGGCGTTAGTTAGACAAAACGACATCACTGTGAACTTTTAATGTCCATGGTGAGTTCAAAATGTAGTTTTTGGAATGTCATATTCTTGCATTCGTATTTGATAGAAACCTGCTCTCAAATCTAGTTTAGTGAAAAACTTGGCACTATACAACTCATCCAATAATTCAATAATGATAGGTATAAGGAATTTGCCTTTGAAGGTGCCCTTATTAGGTGCTTGATGCAAAACCTCCAAGAACCGTCAGGTTTCTAACCAATAAAACAGGAGATGAGTATGGACTTCGACTTGGATATATGACACTTGAGCTTAACATTTCTCTCACCAATTTCTCAATTTCATTCTTCTGATAATGAAGATACTTGTACAACCTTACACATAATGGTTCAGACCCTTGTTTCAAGATAACCTCATGATTATGGGTATGTGGAGGAAGTAGACCTTAAAGCTCTTCAAAAATATCTTGATAAGACTACAAAAGAGATTTAAGTAAACAAGGGTTAAAGGCATATGAGGACAACATAGCAATAGAATTTATTTGTATGAGGATTCCTTCTTTTTTCTTTGTGATTTCCTTACTCATCCATTAGTTTATTAGTTGAAGTTTCCAATACTGCAAAAATTGTCTTTTCCTCCTCCATCTCAAACTACATTGATAATAGAGAGAAATCTCATATACTATGACCTAATGTACTCAACCATTGTGCCCCCCAAAATACCATCATAACCTGCTAAGGAGATTAAATAAAAATCAGTAGTATCCAATTTGCCTTGAACCATTATATGTACACCATTACAGTATCCCATGCTAGGGATTTTCTCACTATTGTCCATTGTGACTTCAAACTTTTCGTTTGTATTTGGTGTAATCCTCGACCTTTTTGTAATCCTACTATCTAAGAAATTGTAAGTAGTCCTAAAGTTATTCAATATAATAATTTATAGTTGAGTTAATCGACCTTAAACCTTCATTGTTTAGGGAGCTCTAGTGCCATAAATAACATTAATAAAAACCTCTAGAATCTCTAATTGTTGACTTTCTTCAATTTCCACATCGCCATCCCCATCACCATTTCCATCAAACCATCTCCCCTCAATAAGGAATAGTTTCTTGCATATATTTCTTGAACCAAATTTCTTATTATAATTGAATCATAGTTCTTTTTCTCTCCTCTCCTTGAGTTCAACTGGAATTAACTTCTTAATTGACATAGAAGTATCATGTTGTATGGAAGGAGTTGTTGGATTTACTTTTCGAGACTTAATTTAAGTGTCACTCGAATTGAATTATTTTTCGGCTTATACAATCTCGTTGTGCCAATTACAACAGAAAGAGACTTAGGCTTGTAAGCGTAGACATTAGTTTTGATACTCTCTTTTAAGATGCTTGCAAAGTAACTAACTTGTTGTGCGGGTAACAATCATTTAGCTTGGTTAAGTAGCTTCTCAAATTGTGTTTAGTAGTCCTTTACAGAACATATCTACTGTAGTTTAGTTAGTTCAACAAAAAATTCTTGATATTAAGTAGGGTCATACCTCTCATTTAAACTTTGTTTGAAATCTTCTATGCAATTTGAAGCATCTCATTCTTATTGAGTTGGAACAACAACTAAGCAACATTTTCAAGGTTGAACGAGGCTAATGGCACCCTCTCCTCTTCTGGTGTTTTATGAAATATTCAAAACAAATTCAATTCTACAAATACATTCAATTAGGTCCCTTTATCCATATATCAAGGAAAATCTAGTTCCACAAACTTCAATATATAGGCATTATTAGAGGAATCTTCACAATTAGAATAGGCATTACTATTCCGCCATCCTTTTTAGCCATGGGAGCTTTTTACAATATCCTGACTTCTATTTGTTGAGATAACATCTAATCGAGCATTCACTATTGTAAACATCTCTTACATTAACCTCAAAAAAATTTCTGCCCTATTGATAAAATTGTGACTTCATCCTCCAATCATCTCAATCATTGGTCTCTATGCCCTGCTCTGGTACCAAACTATTACAACTAATAGCCTGTTTGGTGCACTGGAATAGAATAGACATGGAATAAAATGGTTATTCATAGGAATAGAAAAGATGAGGAATAGAAAAGAATGAGTATTACTTTGTTTGGTTTAAGGAATGGAATAGATAAATAATTTATATTCCAGTGTTTGGTTTGAAAATATAAACTTGGAATAAGAAAGGAATAAGTAACAAAAAGACCAAAATATCCTTAT